>JAOTQR010077497.1:0-44911 GCA_025774065.1 Solanum ossicruentum | reverse complement strand
TGGGTCATCTGGAAACAGTCGCGCTATGTTTTTAAACATAGGGGTCAGGCTGCGTACATCCGACCCCCCTTACCCCGGAATTGGCGGGAGTCTTTTGAGGCAATGGGGTAATGTTGTTGTTGTTGTAGTCCGCCATTCCATCTGGAGGTGTTGGTAGACTTCCGATCATTGAGATGGATGTGGGTTTTCCAAGGTTGATGCCTTCATCGAAGAAGTGGAATAACTTAGAGGTAGTGGTGTTTGGCTTGAAATGTTTCCTGAAAGCTATTCCCTTTTTTCTTATCTCAAGGAGGTCCTTGACATTCTTGTGGATGTCGAACCCACCGATGAGGTCTCTTCCAAGGATGGCTGAGCTAAGGAACTTGGTTCTAAATTATAAGCTCGAGAAGAACTCAACCATGATGGGGTGCCTGGTGATCATCTTGGTTGTTAGGATTTCCCTTGATGGAGTGCTGAAGTTTTGGAAGTGAGAAATACAATGATCATTTCGTAGGACTGCTGGATTGAGGATGGATGGCGTGACCCATGTATCCATGAGTGCGATTACATGCACCAGCCTATCCTATTTGGATGAGAAGACAGCCAGCTAAACATATAAGGGTGTTAACCTTGTCTATTTTTCAAGGGTTGGATATCTTGTAGATGCCATGGCCGGATTAATCAGTGGTGTTTCTATCCTCCTCTGCTGCTTCGTACACTTCTAGGGAGAGGAGTGTCTCACCCATTTATTTGTCCTCTAAGGAGAAGACAAACTCCAGGTCATTGTGTCTACTGAGATAGATGCTTGTATGGTCTGCTATTTTATCAAACAGTTGGAGGGTTTTGCTCGATCTTTTTGAGTGCGAGTAGCTTTTGGCAAAATGTCCGGGTTTGTTGCATAAGAAGCAATGGTTCTTCTTTTCATAGTTGACTAGACTTCTCCTCCTAAAGTATTTGGTGCACCAATCATCCTTGACCTTATGTTTGGAGGTCTGGGCAGCTTAAACCTCTTGCACTATTTGTGGACCTTCCTTCTTACTCGACGACTTGAGCACGCACAGTTGGACCTGGTGACTAAGTTACTCTTGCTGTATGCCATATCAAGTGCTGGGTTGCTCTGGACGATCTATTTCCAAACAAATTTCTTTGAGAAAATGTTATCCAGTTCTTGGAAGATTGCCTGCCTAATTTGGCTGATATGCGGGGCAGTTATGGTCATGAAGTTTTCCTCTATGATCGTCATAGCATGCCCTGCAAGCATCTTAGGCAATGATGACATAAATGCCTGCTTCAAACTAGGGTCTCCTCCTAGCTCAAAGTAGATTCTTGCCATTTTCTGGAAATAGATATCAATGACATGTCTGTCATAGGATACATGTTTAATCTCAAAGAACTGTCTTCGCAGCTTCTCTCTTCGTTGGCCAGTATCTCCATAGAAGACTTCCATAAGGATGTTCAGGTTACCTGTGAAGTCTTGGGATGTGCAGAAGTAGTTGCGATCTTGCATTCCTAGTGCGTTCTAGCAATCCCTAAGAATGTTGAAGAACCTTGAAGTAAATTTTGACAGGATTAAGTACTTCTCATGCTCGACCAATTCTTTATGACCGCCAAAGTATAGAAGTCTTGGATCCTCTAGCACCCTTGACATCGTCGAGGTGAAGGTCTGGAAGGTAGTTGGGTTTCGTGGATTCTAGGGTGAAATCCTAGTAGATCATGTTAAGAGGGCCACTAATGCACGAAGGTAATCACGAGTCGTAAATAGTTCCACAAGCTATAACTTATACTCATGGAATGGTAGTCAGACTTGGTGGAAATGATGGTTTTCTGAAGTTGATATATCAAGAAATAGGATGACCTATGGTTTCGCTGACGGGTCATATATGGTGTCATTGTTTGATTTTTAGAGAAAGTTTCTGAGGTTCCAATAAGTTGATAGGCCGACACCCCTTTCCATGACTCATAATCAAGGTCTCATGGTCTATTTCGGTAAGATTTTAGAAGGGGCAAATTTGTTATTTCCTAATATTCCAAGCCTATGCTACATCATTTAAGCCCCTAAATAAACCTTTTTCAACCATATACAACCCTAAACTACTTACTCATTCATTCTAAAATATCCTAAGTCTAAACTCATCCTAAATACTCTCAAGCTTTCTGAAGACCTTCACGAAAGGAGTCCAAGCAAGGGTTTTGGATTATCTACATCCTCCAACAAGATTTCCATCTCCAATCATACCAAAGTATATGGGTTTTGATTTATGGAGCCCTTTTCCTCCATGAAGCTCAACCATTCCTCTCGCTCATCTATTTTCAAGTCATGGAAACTTATGGACATTTTTTAAACTCTTTTTTATGTTGATATTATGGAATAATTCATGTTATTCTACCTTCGTATACTATTATGCCATGAGATGTCATGTGAAATTCATGATTCACATAAGAGTTTGATAATGCTCTAATCAAGTTTTACTTTGCTTAGTGTGTGTTACTTTGAATAATTCTCAAATGATTGTAATTTACTCCTCTTATGTAATTTACTCTTGAATTGCACGATCTCAAGCATATATGTGTACTCCCACCGTAATTTGATCATATTTATGAGACAAGTTTCTTATCTGATGAAAGTCTCAAGGCAAGATACATAAACTATACAGGTTATGAAACTAAAAAGGCGCTAATAATTATGATATTAGCTCATGAGTACGTTATAAATATTATAAATGATATAAAGCCCTATTCATGATATTATGATGTGATGTTTTGATGAACTATGCTTAAGATACTATCAAGAGTTATGAAAATTATGTAAGATATGATTACATATATGAATTGGCTATTTAATGGGACTATTGACCCTGTACTAAGAGGACATTGGTTGGTAGCCATTGTCCCTAAACTATGTGCCACCATAGGTTGTGATATTGATCAACTATATGGGCTTGTACCTATCGAGAAGGCCTTGCCATAAGGTAAGGATAATTGTTGAACCTACTGAAAAGGCTACATCAGAAGGTAAGGATATCATGTGAAAACCATCGAAAAGGCCATCCCATGACACTCTAAAAAGGCTTTTCCATAAGGTGAGTGTTTGGTTTCCCTTGGAAAAGTAGACCACTCCTTGTCCTATGTGCAGTGAACAACATGATTCCAAGTGGTAGCTTGTTTTGTCTTACATTTAGGTTATTTTTATGACCCAAGCCTAGGGCCTAGACGTGACCCGGTGAATAGGCGGACCCGAAGGGACCCCAATCAAGCCTCTTACATATCATTACACATCCTTGGTCACGGAAACAATTAAACAACAGTAAGAGATTAGAAATAAGGGCAAGGGGCTAAGGGAGCCTTTCATAGTATTAGAACATACAAAAGTCAAGAGAGAGCCAAAGCTCATAGCATCATTACATAACTTGTCCAACAACACCTCTACACTTAGGATTGAGTAAGGGCCAAGACAACTTTCTGGGCTTGCGCTCAAAATCAAAAGCATACAAATAGATAATGAAAGTCTTCACATAACATAAGAACAAGAGATATCATCCCTGGGGTTGAGGACTCACCAAACATGCTTAGAGAAGATAGTACTATCCACGGGGAGGATGGGGATGATCATGAGGAGCTCCGGTTCCTACATGGTAACATCATGTAGGCATAGAGTGTGCGTTAATATGTTTGAATGTACTAAGTATGTAGGATATAATGCAGCAAGAGATAGTTAACATAATCGAAATGCGTAATTAGGTAATGAATGAGCATATAACAATATGGCATACATGAATGATGCTTGTAGTAAAACATGTGTCACGACCCAAGCCTAGGGCCTAGATGTGACCAACGAATAGGGAACCTGAAGGAATCCTAAACAAGCATCATAACATATCATTACACATAATTGGTCGTCGAAGAAATTAAAGTGACAATAAAGATAAGCATAATCAAGGGGAAATTGGGACTCAAGGTAGACTTCCATATCATAATCATCAAGAAATAAGAGAGTCAAGGCTCATAGCATAGATACATGACATGTCCAACAACACCTCTACTACATAGATAAGAGCGGGGTCCAAGACAAGTAACTAGCCTCACCCTCATTATCAATGCATAATAAAAAAAGATAGTCTTAATGCATAGCAAGAGATCATAAGCAACGTTCCTGGAATGGAGGACTCACCAAGAAGCTTGTAAGACAATCGTACTAGCCACGTGAAGGAGGAGGATGATCAAGCAGTGCTCCACCTCCTACATGGTAACATCATGTAGGCATAGAGTATGCATTAGTACGCTTGTATTTACTAAGTATGTGGGACACAATGCAACAAGAGATAGGCATCAAAATCAAAATTCTTAATAATAATCAATAGATAGAATAATAACAATATGGCATGTATAACCAATGCTTAAGTAAATCATGATTTATAAACTAATAATCTTACATAGATCATAATATAAGTAAGGAAAGAATGCTTAACCAACATAACATCAGACCCTTTTGGAGCAACCTTCCTTACGAGATCCCGTCCCCTTTCAGATTAAGTGACCTTCCTTATGGGAGTCCGTCCCTTTTCGGATTAAGTGGTCTTCCTTACGGTAGTCCATCCCTTTTCGAATTAAGTGGCCTTCCTTATGGGAGTCCATCCCTTTTTGAATTAAGTGACCTTGCTTATGGGAGCCCATCCCTTTTCGGATTAAGTGATCATTCTTATAGAAGCCCGACTCTTTTCAGATTAATGGCCTTCCTTACGTGAGCCCATCCCTCTTCGGATTAAGTGGCTTTCCTTATGGGAGCCCGTCCCTTTTCGGATTAAGAATTTCATAGAACTAACTCATCAAACCATTACATTTCAATCACCAAGAAATAACTCCATATTTTACTACGAATACAATAACATGAGAGCCCAACAATTCACTTGCAATACCATAGGTTCTTTACGTGATTTAAACACACATATATACTTTACTTTCATCATTATAGACATGCATTCCTTTTCATAAACATTTGGTCATCACATACATACATCATTTTCTCATCATATAATCATCATAACATCATTCAGCTCATAGGACATGCATTGGACCTTCGATTCGTTAAGAAACCATAATTGGATAATTTATCAAACACTTGACGGGTGTGAAATGGTAGTATAAGACCATTCAATTTAGAGATGAAATCATGAAAGTAAATCCATTGTAAAACCATCAATCAACACCTTACAACACCCTCAAGAAATATACGTTAAACCCCTCATCAAATTTTACAATAAATCCAAGATTTATAGCTCAAAATATAGCAAAACAGTCACAACTTTACATAGCTTTAACATAGTTCATAGATATGTTCATACTAGTAAACTTTTGTAAAATCAACTTTAAATCATGCAAATAGAGTAAAAAGGAGGTTAAGGCACCATGGGTGGAAAGATCCAATGGTTAAAACCCACATACCTTAGCTTTTGGAGAAACATTGAAGAAGATTGGAGATGGTGACTTAAAGCTTGGTTAAATTCTTTAAGATCCGGAGAGGCTGTCCGGAGAGGTTTTTAGGGAATTTCTTAAGACTAAGTGTTTCAATGAGTATTGGGGAATGTCTTAGGTGATATAAGGGTGAAATAATGCTACGTATAGGTATTTTCTCATGTGGAACACTTAAGCCCAAGACTTAGAAGTCTTTGATGGAATTAAAAAAACTAGACAGGAAATAGTACTGGTGCGCGGCGCGCCCAGAACGCGCTAACCTCACTATTTTGTGCGCTCTTGAAAAATTAAAATTGTCATTTGCTCTAAAATCAGGGTTAGACCATTCTCCCCCTAATTTTGACCCCCTGAACAAGAATATGAAGTCAGATTTTCGATATCGCACATGAGTTTTGAGATATATGAAATTTAAAATTCTGAGCATTCTAAGGCACATTTTCGATCACTTTTTGGGGTCATTTCAATATCTCCCGCTTGTGAACATTTGCCCCTAAATGTAAAAGTGTCATACGAGACAAGAGCGATCATAACCAAATTAGCCTCAACAAGAATGCAACATTTCATTTAAAACACCATTTTCAAAATCTCAACATAAGTGTAAAATCATCATAAATTTGCCAACTTAAACATGAATGCATATGAATGACATAGGGATTGAAACACAAGACTTGGAATCATGAAGGGACTGGATATATCATCCTAATTTAGAATAGGAATGAAATAGGTATGGATGTTGATTCGCCATGCCCACTCCGGCTCCTCGAGATACACCTTCTACTTGACAATTCTTTCAATGAATGCCATCACATCCTCAATCCTTGAAAGACACCATAGCACTTGGATCACCACGCACCACCTTGTCATATTCACATGGAAATTAGATAGCCGTATCCATATCCATAGGTCATTCCCAATCCTTAAGCAACCTTACCAACCTCACTCTCCATTCTACAAGGACTCGCAATCCCAAACTCAATTGTCAACCTTAAACCCACCTAGTCCACTTTGGTACCATAAACCACCATCTCCCCCTTGGGAGACATATTCCACTCTACCATCTCTTCACCCAACACATCCAACCCTAATAAGATAGAATCAAGGCCTTGCTTAAGCTAGACCACTCCAACCAAAGAAGATTTGGAACCATCAAGAATACTACACCACCATGCTCAACTTCCTCCAACCTAATCCCTCAATCTAGCCAAACAATGGACCCCTCAAGTCATCTCTTTGCCACCATCATCAACACATACTAGGCTACATAGGGCACTAACCATAACACTAGCCTTATCGAGGAAAAATAATGCACACTCATATCATAATCTTTAAAGACTTCTAACCACCTTCTTGTTATCTTCTATTCTCACCTATCACAATTAGCAACAATCCCCTCATCATCCGACTTATAACACTACCCCCAAATGATTCACAAGCTCTAAATAAATCAATGCCCCACCACTAGAGACCACTACAAACATGTCAAGGTAGGCTTTTAAGACCCTATTCATGAAACCCATAAACATAACCAATGCATAAGTCAACCAAACAACTCCAACAATACTAAAATGCTCACCCCTAGTTCGAAAAAAACACTTAGGATTATCACCTACCCTCATCCTCACTTAGAGACAAAACCCGAAACAAAGATTAAGCTGGGAGAAGTGACTAACCCATTGTATTTAACCAAATAAATTGACCATCCTCAACCATCCTATCACCACCTTATGGGTCCTACACTCATTGGGAGCATGATATGCATGTAGTCACACCACCATAAGACCTCCAATCCATCAAACCAAATTCAACCCAGATCACAAGACAAGACTGTATATAACAAGAACATGGAGCAAACCTTACAAGCCCTTCTAGCATCAATAGTTTCACATAACCAAATCTTACTAGCAACAAGGAATAATGGAAAGAAATAACAACTCCTAGATCGTCAAAGCATGCACAATAAAATCAAGGAAAACCTCTAACTTACCAGTAGCATCATCAGGCACCTCATCCCTTCCTTGCCTTCTTTGAAGAGAATAGAACTTATTTTACCTAGGAGCATCCCCTTGGCCTTGAGGGTGACCATCTCTACCTTTAGTTTGAGCATGGGGACAATCAACCACCTGGTTACCCATTTCACCACATCCAAAGCAAGCACTAGAGTTCCTCCAACAGAGGCCACAATGGTTTTTCCTACACGTAGCACTTGGGCTAGGGTCCTCCACTATTACCCCCTTGGCATCTTGGGTTATTATTAGCAATCCTTCCATTAAGAGCATTGGACCTTTGGCTTGATGGAACCAACCATCCTTGGAACCTTGAAACTTATCAACAATAAGGGCCCTCTTGGCCTCTCTACTCCTCCTCTTCCTCAACTTCTCCTCTTCTATTTGTTTGGTATAGGTCATCAAACGGGACAAGTCCATGTCACCAATCAACATAGCGGACTGATATTCTTCACTCACTAAGTCGGACACCCCCATTACGAACTTGTTCATTCTAGACCTTGGGTCGGCAACTAAGTAAGGAGCAAACTCTGAAAGTATGTTGAACTTGAGGGTATACTCCCTTACACTCATTAGCCCTTGTCTCAAATTCAAGAATTCCACAAATTTAGCTTCCCTAAGTGCAAGAGGGAAGAGCCGAGTAAGGAAAGCCACTTTGAACTCTTCCCAAAACACCACATAGACAACTCCCTTCTCTTCCTTCCATTGGTTGTACCATATTTGTGCTACTCCTTTGGGTTGGTAGGCCACCAACTCCACCTTTTCTTTTGGCCTCACACCCATAATAGCCAATGTCTTGTAGACCTCATCAATGAACTCTTGAGGGTCCTCATCAATGTTTGATCAATAGAATTTCGGGGGATTCATTCTTATAAAGTTTCTCACTAGTGAAGCTAGTGTAGGAGCATGAGGGCTTAGGCCCCTTGATTGGCTTGATTAGCCATAACTTGTGCAAGCAAGGTGAGAGCATCTCGAAGCTCCCCATTGGTCGGTTGCTCCTCTGGAGTACGGGCCGATCTTCCTCTTGTGGCTGGCTGATCTAGTATAGCAAAGAACAATCATTAAGGGGGGAAATTTACTACAACTCTATGGCACGACTTAGAACATGAAGAAGGGAAACATTTCCTAAAATGTCTCATAGCCTCCTACTCATAGTTGTGGTGCACAACATAACCATGAGTAAGACTCTTATCGACACAGTATGTTGGACTCTGAGGATCTACCAACGTCGTGCTCTGATACCAATTTTATCACGAGTCAAGTCTAGGGCCTAGATGTGATCGTTAGGGCAACCCCTTCTTCTTTAATAGCTTTATATTTTCTAGCAGCCCCTTCTTTACACAAAAGCTCTTGCTTGATCAAAATCATATACAAAGAAGCGAATAGGGAACCCAAAGAAACCCCAAATAAACCTCATACATATCATTACACAGCCTTGGTCGCGGAAGCAATTAAAGTGACAATAAGAGAAAAGCAAAATCAAGGGAAAATTAGGACTCGGGGTAAACTTCCATACCATAAACAACAAGAAATAAGAGAGTCAAGGCTCATAGCGTAGATACATGACATATCCAATTACACCTCGACTACATAGATAAAGAGCGGGGGCCAAGACAAGTAATCGGTCTCACCCTCATTGTCAATACATAATCAAAAGAGATATTCTTAACACATAGACAGAGATCAGAAGTAACATCCTCGGAATGGAGAACTCACCAATAAGCTTGTAAGACAATCGTACCAGCCAGGTGGAGAAGGAGGCTGATCTAGCGGTGCTCTGGCTCCTACATGGTAACATCATGTAGGCATAGAACATGCGTTAGTACATTTGAATGTACTAAGTATATGGGATGCAACGCAACAAGAGATAGGCATCATAATCAAAATACATAATAATAATCAATAGATAACATTATAAAATTATGGCATGTATAACCAATGCTTAAGAAAATCATTCTTTACAAATCAATCATCTGACATAGATCATAATAGAAGTGCGCACAAAAGCCTCAACCGACATAACATAAGACCCTTTTGGAGAAACCTTCATTATGGTAGTCCGTCCCCTTTCGTATTAAGTAACCTTCCTTATGGAAGCCCATCCCATTTCGGATGAAGTGGCCTTCCTTACGAGCACCCGTCCCTTTTTGAATTAAGTGACCTACCTTATGGGAGCCCATACCTTTTTGGATTAATTGGCCTTCCTTACAGGAGCCCATCCCTCTTCGGATTAAGTGGTCTTCCTTACGAGAGCCCATCCCTTTTCGGATTAAGTGGCCTTCCTTACGAGAGCCCATCCATTTTCGGATTAAGTATTTCATAGAACTAGTTCATCAAACCATTACATTTCAATTATCAAGAAAGAACTCCTTATTATCCCAAGAAATACAACAACATGAGAACCCAACGATTTACTTACAATACCATAGGTGCTTTACATGATTTAAACACACATATATACATTTCTTTCATCATTATATACATAAATTCCTTTTCATCATCTTTTAGTCATCACATACATACATCATTTCATCATCATATAATCATGATTCAGCTCATAAGACATGCATTGGACCTTCGATTCATTAAGGAACCATAACTGGACATTTTATCAAATACTTGGCGGGTATGAAATGGTAGTATAAGACCATGCAATTTAGAGATAAAATCATGAAAGTGAATCTATTGTAAAACCATCAATCAACACATTGCAACACCCTCAAGCAATATACATCAAGACACCTCATCAAATCATACAATAGATCCAAGATTTATAGCTCAAAACATTGCAAAACAGTCACATCTTTACATAGCTTTAACATAGTTCATAGACATGTTCATACTAGTAAACCCATATCAACTTTAAATCATACAAATTGAGTAAAGAGGAGGTTAGTGCACCATGGGTGAAATGAACCAATAGCTAAAACCCACATACCTTAGCTTTTGAGAAACCTTGAAGAAGATTGGAGATGGAGACTTGAATCTTGGTTGAATTCCTTAAGATCTGAAGCGGGTTTTGGCACTTAAATTTTGAGAGAAATATAAGACTAAGTGTTTGAGTGAGTATTGGGGAATATCTTAGGTGATATGAGGGTGAAATAAGGCTAACTAAAGGTATTTTTTTGTGTGGGAACACTTAGGCCCAAGACTTAGAAGTCTTCGACTGAATAAAAAAACTGGACAGGAAATAGTACTGGTGTGCCTCACGCCTAGAACGCGCTAAGCTCACTATTTTGTGCTCTCTTGAAAAAAAATGTGAATCGTTCGCTCTAAAATTAGGATTAGATCCTTTCCCCCCAATTTTGGCCCTCTGAATAAGAATATGAAGTCAGATTTTTGATATCGAGTAGGGATTTTGAGATATACAAAATTTAAAATTCTAGGCATTTCGAGGCATATTTTCGGGCACTTTTTGGTGTCGTTTCAACATGTTTACTTAGAATATATTACATGTGTAGGAAAACACCATTATCATAAACCTAACAAACTTAGAACTTGAATACTAAGGTGGACCACCCGTTGGAAGTGAATGAGGAATCAACCCCTCAATTGGTTGATGGGCATGACCATCCCCCATCCAAAGTGATTGAGGTATCAACCCCTCAATTGGTTGATGGAATACCACCCCCATTTGAGGTGATTGAGGTATCAAACCCTCAATTGCTTGATGGTTGTCACACCCTACTATCTATGGTGATTGAGGTATCAATCCCTTAATTGGTTGATGGTTGCCACACCCTACCATCCATGGTGATTGAGGTATCAACCGCTCAATTGGTTATTGTCAACTCATACACTATGGATACCTTGCATGAAATCAACACATATGTACCATCCTTTCATCATCATAAAGTCACTTAACTCATAAGACATGCATTAGATCTTCAAAGATTCAAGAATCCATAACCGAACATTTTATCAAACACTTGGCGGGTGTATTATGCTAGTAAAAATCCATGCAATTCAAGAGTGAAATCACATGAGAAATTCTAATGTAAATCAACCCACCAATACTTGGTAAAACCCTCATATGGAATACATTGAAAACCCCCATCAAATACCAAGAGATATCATAGTTCTATAACTTAAAACATGTATAATCATAATAGATAAATCATCTCATGGTATAGACTTAAAATGAGTAAACATGTGTTTTCAATCACACTTTTATGAAACTACAATATAGTATATGATCATAATAACTAATGAATAATACCCATAAGCAACACAACTTGGGAACATGTAATTTTCATAGAAATAGATGATTGGGCTTCATGAATGAAACCAACATACCTTAGACTTTGAGTTTCTTGAAATTGAGTTGTGAAAGACTTGAAGTTTAGAAGTGGGTCTTGGAATCCAAAGCTTGCTCTTGAGTTTCCTTGAATTTGTATTGGGGTTTTGATGGAGGCTCTTGAGAGAATTTGAGTGTGTGTTTAAGTTGAGAGTAATGACTTTGATCCTTTGTAATAGGGTTTAGGTCTTTTGGGGAGGTTAAGGTAGCATTGAAAGTCTAAAAAGGACATCAGAGTAGACTAAATTCATGAAAACGTCATTAATGAATGAAAGGAAAAATTGGCAAAGTGATGCCCCACTGAAGGCCTCACGGGTCGTGTGGCACTCCACGGGTCATATGTAGTGCCCGTGAGATGAGACATGGCCAAAAATTGGAAGTTGGAACACTTAGAAAAATTAATGTCATCGTCACTTTGATGGGAGCCTCCATGGATCGTTTACACAGTCCGTGCAGAGGAATGTTGGACTACACTTAGAGGAAAAACCATTGCCAGGCGACCCCACTCCCAGGGCCACCACTTGTCAGACTAGCCACGGCCCAAATGGATGGCTGTGACACAACACTTGGCCAAAACCTCCATCCATGCTCACTAAGCTTCCCTTGCACACACCCCACGACTAGCCACACGGCCCGTGCCACTGGCCATGCCCTATTCATTAGACAAAAAGTGGTCTTTTTCAGCTCAAGGTAGCCCAGAAGGCTCGTCCAAAGCCTCACTGTCCATATAATTGCTCATGTGACATCACTGCATGAGAGGGTCTCACAAAAATAGTCATAAATCCTTCATCCGACCTCCGAATAAGTTGAAATCAAGTGCATTGGAAAGCTAACTCAAAGGGCTTTCATTTAACATGTTGTGGATAGTCTAGAGGTTAGGGTCGAATCCACAGGCAATACGGGGCTTGACTATCAAGATTCACTACCAATCATTTCAAGCATCGATTACAAAAATCGCTAAATGAGGCGTTTGGTGATTTAAGATAAAAACTTAAAATAAACACTATATTGACTATGCGTAAAGAGGCTCAAATTTAGGGACAACTTGGGAATTGTGTTCACCATGATTTGACGACCGAGTTACCCTAGACCATATAACTCTAATTGGGAATTCACATGCAGGATGGTAACTTAGGTTCTTCCAACCCTCTTGTGAAGGTAAAGGTCGAATTTCATCATGGCGCGTGGTCGGTAACCATGGTATGCCAATTAACCCTTACCTATTGTCCTAATCAAACTCTCCTTGGTCAAGTTTGGATAATTAGACTAGAACCCATTAATCAAATCCTGTCACTTACTTCTCTTTTCCTATTCGTCACTACCTTGGTCGTGATCGTGATAATAGGCAGGGTTTGGTGTTGGCCACCACCAAACATAAATCAAAATGAAGGGAAATAAATAATACATGCAAATCCCCAATTAAAGAAATGCACAAAGTCTAGGTTATTTCATATCAACTACTCATGGTTCCCACAACCCTAAGATATGGGTGCTTAACTACTCATGGCTACGAACACATGGTTGAGAGTTTATCCAAAACAATGAAGAACAAAAATACCACAAGTTGCATACCACAAGCAAGGATTAATGGAGAATGAGTACAATTTGAGTTTTGAAATCCCCAAAAGTGGGTCTTCAAATTAAAATAGAGAATCTACAAAACCTTAGAAAAACCCTTAGAATATTCAAAGTATTCTCTAAAATATTCAATGTATCATCTCTCATTTCTAAAACCCTATCAGTAAATATTTATATTATTTACAATTTAATCCTAAAAATCAAATAGAAAAGACTGCTGACAATAGGTATGTCATACAGTTATGACTCGTAGGGTGACTTACGAGTTGTAACCGGGATTTTGTAGTAGGCACTTTGCATTTTGGACTTGACTGGTATGACCTACTAGTACGAGTCGTTGCTTGGCTATGACTCATTTGCTCCTCTGGTAGTCTAGGCCTTTATTTCTTGATCCAAACTTTTAGCTCTGTGTTTCTTTCATAGTGAGTCCTATGACTCATTGGGTGGCCTCGTAGAGCTAACCTCCACTTAGCAAATTATTGATTTTGCTCACTATTTCTTGTTATGAGATCACCCTATGCCTCATAGCTCGGGCTATGACTCATAGGATGACACATATGTCTTGTACTTCAGCAAACATTTGCAATTTTCTCCCAAAATCATGTCAATCTATTTTTTCTGTAATAATAACATAAAAACACATAAAAAACCATAAAAAATCGCATCAAGAACTTGCAAAATCTCTTGTTTTAGGCACCAAATGTGCTGTATTTTGATAGCACATCAACACCCTCAACTTAGAACTGTTGCTTGTCCTCAAGCGACGACTCAATCTAAATAGACAATGAGAAACACATAGTAGCTTCTCTAATGGCATATACATCACTTAACTACAATTCAGGTACCCAACTCTCACTTTCAAAACCTGAATGCAAAGCTATTAAGAAAACCAAAACACAAAGATGTATCAACAATCCACAACCACTGAATTAGTCATATGCCACTCATGCAGTGCAAATGCCCTCACAGAAAAGAAGTCCTTTTTTCTCACTCAAAGTGCATTTAAAATTCAGGGACTATGCAAACATTCTCACTCTAACAAATAAAATTCATGCAAGATGACTAACACCATAGTGTTGCCTCTATACTCAACTTCGGACTAATGATAAAGTGGATTCGGATCACTTTAGGACTTAATGGCTCGTAACATAGGCTCCTGGGGCTTTGGTAAGGCATTTTAGGCAAGTAGTGACTAAAAGTTATCCTGAACCATGTTTTTAAACACACTTACCTCAATTACTCAACCATTTTCATTAAATCCACCTTTTTCCTTCCTTTTCAAGCTATTCCCGGGTATTTTCTTTCTCTTTTTTAGCTGTGCCTCATTTTTTATCTCAGTTTTGCTATTTTCTTTAATCCAAGGCAATTTCCTTTCTTTTTCTTTCACCCGACACATAACTTCTTCATTTCTTTCTTTGTTTCCCAACTAACCACCTCATTTTCATTACTTTACCACAATAAGGGTCACTCTCAACTTAGGCTTTTAGCCTTAGGTGAAGCACACAATATCTATTGCCCAAACTAGGGTCACTATTCATAGCTACCCTCAACTTAGGCTTTTAGCCTCAATCAAGGTTCACATGTTCAAGGATAGATCAAGGCCAATATCAAGGTATTTCATAAAACAAGGCTAGGCTAGCTAGGTGTCAAGAAATAATAGGTACCTAAAAAGCTCCAACAATTGGAACAAGGGATAAATTATCATATTTGGTAGGTTATTAGGCAAAAGTCGACTTCGCTAAAAGAACAATGGCCTAAGATCCTTTCCCAATCAACCACATCACCAGTCTAATCATAGAGTAACAAGGCAAGTTCTGAGTCCATACATAATACATAAATATGGCAAAATAAGCTCACACACACATGACATCGCAAACACAATAAAGTATAGACTCACAGATCATGCTACAAGCATCAACTAGACTTCTCTTTATCAAAACAAACATTGCGAGATAATCACATGCCTGATTGCACTAATAACCAACAATCTCAAAAAATTTGAGGGTACCTAATTTTTCAAACATTCAAAAAGAATATATATATATATATATATATATATATATATATATATATATATCAAAAGAGAATAACTACTATATGTCTACAAAATATCTACACTACCTAAACATGCCGGTTCAACAGAAATTAAATCATCCACAAGGAAAAAGAAACACGGCAAGAAAACCTTGGGATCAAACATAAGGGAGATTATGGACTTGAGGTTACTCAGACTTCACCCTAATCCATGGCTTCCCACACTCCACCAAAAGAGAATACTTTGTCCTCAAAGTAAGCACATATATTAAAACCAAATATCCAAAACACACACACACACACACACACACACACACACACACACACACACACACACATATATATATATATATACTAAAAATCAACATATCAAAACTAAACATCCAAAACATACTTAAAAACAACATTCAAAACAGAACATTTAAAAGTATCCAGAACATCAACAAAAAGGAAATATTCTCTGAAATAAGGAACAAAGTATCCATAAATAGCAAGTAAGGGCTGGGGTCAAAATATCAAACACTTGGTGCTCAAGCACTGGTATCTGCCTGGTCCTGGGGGTCCTGAGCCATGGTCTCCTCCTCTGTAGTATGGGCTGCAACTGCATGTGAACTGCACTCTTCCTGTGTTATTCGCTGCTCCCGATCCCTCTCAATTCTGCTAGAGCTAGGGACTCCTGCACCACCTCATCCGGTATCGGCTCCTCCTCTAGTATTATTGCCTCATCGTCAATCCTGGGCCTCTTCCGGCTCGTTAATAGGTCCTCAATCTCGAGGGCCCTCTTCCCGTGGGCATATGGGCAGTCCTTGAATAAGTCAAATATACCACCACCTGCCAGTGCCACCTCTAGGACTAGTATCGAGGCTGCGAACATCTTCAATAAGTTGGGCTTAAACTTGGCCAACTCCTCTGTCACTGTGCTCATGTCAATAGGTCGGGCATCAACGAGCCTCTTTTGGATCCTCTACTCAAAGGCATCTACTCGGGCATCTACTACTCTGACCCTCTGATCGATCATGTTACGAGCAAATGCCTTTTCCCACTCCTCTAAGGCTGATTGACCCATGGTTTGACCTAGCCAGCTATCCTCTGCAACTGGAACTCCACTTTCACCACCCTACGCACCAATGCGAAAAGCAATAGTAGATATAAGAGAATCAACCTGTGTACTGGAAGGTACTAGTGCAGGTGTGCTGGAAGATGGCATCGCATCGATCTCAACAAATAGAGATGGCTCTACGATAGCTGGAATAGCACTGGTAGTAGCTGGAGTCGGCTCTTGAGTCGGAAGTTCAACGAGAAATAGCTCTAGAATGGGAGGAGAAGCTGCTTTCTGTAGAGCCACTGGGTTCTCGTTAGCCTTAATCAGGCAGGGATGCATAGTGTGTATGGCCTCTGCATGAGGGTCACGTTGGGGATCAACACGAACACTTGTTGCACTACACAAGCGATGAATTAAGACAGGGAATGGCAGTGAGGTGCTACTCCTGACAGTCGACTCGTGAATCTGGTCAGAAATAATAAGGGCCAAATCAATCTCATAGCTAGCTAGGATATTTCCTAATAGAACGACTCGCTCCAAGGTGATCACGTTATCCATAAAGGTAGGCCATATGTTAATGGACAATAGACCACCAAAACTTGGCACGGAAGGAGAGGTGGGCCTTAACTATTTGATCATTGTGGTTTGTGACACACATAAGCTCAAAACCCTCCTTGCATATCTGGCTAGCAATCCATCGAAGTAGCTCGGTTTTGACCCCAACGTCTTTCTCATTCACCACTTTCCTCATCTTTGAAATTTGATCATCATACTCTGCGATGGAATGAGGTACCCTGTAGTTGGGCCCAAATTGAACCCATCGAATTGTCTTCTCAAAAATATTAACTCTCCGACCCCTGACCAAAACCACTCATAGTCTAGGCTGATCAATAGCCTTCTTGTTCTTGGGCAGGCCTCATAAGAGAGTAGCATAATATGTTGTATGAAACTTTCGGACAAAATAAGGGGTGTATTTGCCCGATCCCTACAAAGTCCATCACAATTTCGAGTCTATCAATCTTTGCATCCAACCCCAGTACTCTGTCCAACCCGAAGTCATTTAATCTCAACTCCTTGTAGAACTGTCAGACAGGCTTTCCTTGCCCCTTTAGCTCCAACCCCTTATCATATAGAGCTCTCATTCCGGGGATGGCCCATCTTGGGTTGGCCGGAGTCTATGATTCTGCTTCTTCCTGCTGTGCATATGACCATTCCTCTGATTCGGTCTCGGTGTGAGTAGGAGTCATCTACAGCGAATTGCTCCCTAACCCATCACTAGTTCCCTCCTCAGATTGGGAGGGACTATCAACCTATACTGCCACCTGTGCAGTGCGGGCTCGAGTTTGAGGCATGTCTGCCTTAGGGTCTATCCCGACTCTATGGACTTCCACAGATCCCTCAGAGTATTTTGTATATGAGAATTCATCCACTAGCTTCATCCTGAAGGCTTGTACGTCTTATTTACCCTTTGGACACATTATACCTTAAAGTTGAAAACCTATACCTCAAAGTAAACACCATAGTATTTGTAAAAATAGCAAATAACTAAGCAAAAGAAGAGAGAAGCAACAAAAGAAACATAAAAAGAATTACTGAATCAGTTGCAAGTTTCCAGATACGTGGCACAAGTACGACTCTAGGGTGACCTACGAGTCGTACAATAGCCTCATAGTTCAAAGGTCCCTAAAAAATATCATTCTGATCCCAGATATGAGCCACAGGTACGACTCCTAGGATAACCTATGAGTCATAGTCTGGGCTCATAGTAGGAAATGGAATACAAATTAAATTAAGAGAGATCCTACGAGTCCCTTACTATGAGTTGTAGTAGACAGTACGAGTCGTAGGTGGGTATCGTATGGTAAGAGCTAAGGAATCACAGGTGACTATTGTCTCCTACGAGGGGCTACTATAAGCATTTCAACCCCAAACAAGAGTTACCCCACACAAATAGGAAACCATTCCCAAACTTACATCCTAAGTTACCCAATGGTACCATTCTCTAAAGTCATTCATATCAACTACCAATCTCTAAACTCATTCATATCAACAACAATTCAACTCACGGAGAATTAAAAATAGCTCAAAGAGAGGTACAAACAAGGGCAACATGTTCAAACACACACTAACAACCCCACATTTCAACCCCATATGATTTAAGAATTTCATCGACCATAATCATGCATTACCTCCATATAATCAATATAACATCATCACACTCAACAAACAAAAACAATTTCACTATTCAAAATCATACTAGGGAAATTAAATCGACCACATACAAATTTCTTAGTTTTGCAAACTTATTTTCTTATGTATATACTCAAAATCCTCACTACACACACAATTACATCACAATAAATAACAATCCCCGCATGACTGTGCTGAAATAAAACAAGGAAACTTACCACTTGAGAGAGTGAAGAACAAGAAAAATTCAATGCTCAATAAAAATGAGGCCAAAAAACCCTAGAGAGTTGGTGCTGAAAATTCACGTCGAAAAATGGCGTGGGTTGACTGAAAATTTGGTCGGAGAAGATGAAAAGGGGTTATGGGGAAGATTTGGGGGGAAGTAAATGGTCAAATATTGAGAAATTAGGGTTCAAATGAATTTTGACCCCTTATATACTTAACTCAGGTCAACTTTTAAAATTCTACATATTGGGTCTATGAAACCCCAACTACGAGTCGTAGGGTGTCCTACGACTCGTAGGTCTTGGTCTCGTACAGACCCAACACTTAGAAAAATTTCAGAATCCATACTTGGGCACTACGAACCCCACTTATAACTTGTAGATGACCCTACGAATCGTAAGGTTGGCTCGTAGTGTGTGTGGTAACTTTAATTCCTTACTGTTTTCCTCTACGAGGCATGACTACGAGTCATAGAGTTCACTATGACTCGTAGGCATGCTCATAGAGGATACTCCATATGCAATTTTCTTGAACTCTTCATCTTTTTGTCTGTTCCTGCAAATCACACTTCAAATTACACTAGTATCTAGAATAATACAACTGATCCAATGTCTCAACACATCAAAAAAAAAATCAAACTACTACCTAGCAAGTAAAACAAATGACAAAAACTTAAAACATTCCAAAATTATAAAAGATACTTGGTTTGCATCCCAAGAAGCACCTTATTTAACGTCATGGATTGACTTTGTCATCATCCATCATCAGAAGTCTTCAATGGCCCAAACTTCACTCTTAACAAATCCATATGTTTCATTAATTGGTGGATGTCAAAAATCACTTCTGCATCATTGACTCTGAACCAAAGTTGACCTGAATCCATATCTACCAAGGCTCTCTCGAAGGCCAGAAATGGTCTTCCTAAAATAATTGGCACCTCAAAACTAACCGCGCAATCAAGGATCACGAAGTTCGCGGGAAAGATAAATTTATCAACCTTTACAAGCACATTGAAAAGGATCCCTTTCAGGTTCTTTATGGTTTGATCCACCATGAGCAAGCACATACTTATTGGAGTGGGAGTGCCAAGGATAAGTTTTTGAACATGGCAAGAGGAATTAGATTGATACTTGCTCCTAAGTCACACCATGCTCTTGCAATTCCACATCACCAATAGTACAAGGAATAGTGAATGCACCGGGATCCTCTTGCTTTTGGGAAAGACATTTGGTCATAATGGAACTACATTGTTAGAACTCTTTCAAAAGTTCTTTGATCAACATGCATTTCTTGGCACCTAATCCTTCATGTACTTGGCATACCCGGACATCTTTTCGAAAGCTTCTAGAAGGGGAATGTTGATGGATAGTTGTTTCAACATTGAGAGGAAGTGCTTAAATTTGCCTTCCTCTTCCTTTTTCTTAAGCCTTTGAAGAAAGAGAGGAGGAGGTTTTGGAATAATCTTAACCTTTTCTTGCTCTCTCACTTCTTCTCTTTACATCCCAACATTCTTCGAACCTTCACCCTCAACCAGAACTTCACCACCAATACTCTTCTCACAAGCTACATCCTCAATCACCGGTATAGGGAGATCTATGGTGCTCTTACCACTACTAATCATCACTGCCATGCAATGCCCATCATTCTATAGATTTTGAATCGTATTGCTTGGTAAGGTGACCTTTTGGCTTTGGTTCAATTTTGAAGAAACTTGCCCAAATTGTTATTCTAATTGTTTGATTGCCATGGAGTGAGAATCTATCTTTTAGTTTATGCTTGAAATGTACGACTTCATTCCTTTCAAGGTCTCTCTTGGTGGTCGACTCATTTCAACAACTTGTCAAACATCTCTTCAATCCTCGAAGTACTTGGCACGACATCACGGTTGTGGGGTGGCACATAAAGACCATTCCTAATAGTCATCTCTTCTACCCCATTTGGTATCCAACACTCCATCTCTTTTATAGTAGCCACCTCTATTGTCTCTATAAGTACTATCACAGTTGTAGTTCTGACCTTGATTCTCGGAACCTTGCCTCCAGTAGTCCGAAATGGACCCTTGGGGTTTGTTGTGGAAATCTGCCGCTTGGTTACTCACGAAGCAAGCATCTTCATAAAAGAATGGACCTTCATACATGGGAGCCTTAGGAGGTTAGTGGGTTACTACTTGAACACTTGCTTGGTTTTCTTTAAGACCAAGTCCATACTCGTGCGAAGTTGAGCAAGTTGTTCCAAGATCTCCTCATTGACCTTTACTTGCTCATTGTTGGTGTTGACCGCACAAGAAGTCTTCATTGCACTTCGATCTCTTTGACGCCATGCTCTAATTGTTTTAACACTTGCTCTACCCTTGCGGCTATCAATGCTAAAGGTTGGTCAAGAAACATGCCTCCCATGATTGTATCAACACAAGCTTGACAATTCTCGTCAAGCGCCCGATAGAAAATCTCAGCCAAGGCATCATCAACAATCTTATGATCAGGGACCATCCTTAAACCTTTAGTGAATCTCTCCTATGTGGTACTAATAGAGTCACTCGACAGTTGCTTAAAATTGTTTACTTGATCTTTAAGCTTAACCTTTTTTGATCTTGGGAAATACCTTTCTAGGAACACTCTTTATAGCTTTTCCCAGCTTGTTATTATATCTGAAGGAAGCTCAGACAACCAAACAACTGCATTACCAGACAACCAAGTAGCTACATTTCTAGAAACAACTGCATAGTGACAATGGGAACACTCACAAACCGATTGCATCTAATGAAAGATTTTATGTGCCCATGACACTCTTGCAGATGAAGACTACATTATGGAGATGACGATAGGGATCCTCTGAAGGTATCCCTGTGAACAACCCATGGTTTTGGAGCATTTGAAGTTGTCCACTTGACACCGAGAACTTAGCATCTGCCGATAACGGAGGCAACACTGTAGCACCAGTAACCTCTAGCGCCAGAGGGTTCAATCGATACTGATTCCCACCATAAGTGTTCTCGTAGAAATCACTAAGTTATGGCCTATCATCCCTCAGGGGTGGATTTTCTTCTCTTCCCATATCATCATTCACATTAATTTCTTCCTCAACCGCGATATCCTCACTCACCTGAGCCATTCACCTAAAGAGTTGATGGATCTCCAAATTGATTGGATTACCTTGGCTCCTTGTGTTGGGCATACAACCTATTAGACCTTGTAATTAAAATCACATGACAAAAACAACGATAAATGTAAAATATAAGAGAATCTAGAAATTACAACTTGAAATAACAAATAGTGAAATCAAAACAAGAATCTAGCCGTATTCCCCAGCAATGGCACCATAGTATTTGATGATGTTCACGCTCCAATAAGAAAGTGATCGCTGTCAGTAATTAATCTAACCAGAGGTTACGGTCGAATCCATAGGGAATTCGTTGCTTGACTATCGATGTCACGCCCAAAGTCCCGTTAGGGCGGACTGGCACCCGTTGCCGATAAGTTTCGAGAGAACCAACCTGTATCTATGCACTTTCAATACCTATTATAAGGGTTTTCTACATTTGACATGCCTTTAAAAATATAAACAGTGGTAACGAGCCAAAAGGAAATGCATATGGCTAGGCCGTTAGGGCCACGGTGCTTAAAGTATGAGGCATGACCACACTTTAATTTACATAGTCCACGAAGCCTCTAGATAAGGAAAAGTATCTGATAAGGGTCGGGACAGACCCCGCCTCAACTAACTGTACAACACAAAATATAAGCTCTAGACATGCAAAGCTCCGAAGCAATCTGGAGCTTGGTAACAATAGCTGGAAATCCTGTTCTTCTAGGGAGATCTACTAGCACCTGTATCTACAGCATGAAATGCAGGTCCCCCGTGAGGGACATCATTACGAGATAATGTACTGAATATGTAAAGCAGGAAATGTTGTATGTGAAGTAACAACTCAGATGAAACTATGCGCTGCTGTAGCATAAGAGACCACCTTTAGTTATACTATGGGATCATGTAATTTATGTTCTTTTTATAACTTTACCTTTACTGTATAATCTATGCACAACATGTACTACAAATGACCAGCTGATCAGTGGTAAAATTGTATCGAGATCGGCCCTAGCTAAGCTCTTCCTTAACCCCTAGGGCTACTCCCCATAATAGGATCGTCCCTGGCTAGGTGATTCTTCCACCCCTTGGGCTATCACCCATCAATAAGCAATATACTTTACTTTTCAATTACCTTTGAGATGATTCTTTTGGTGGTCACAATATTGGAGCTGTAGGGCTATACATGTAGCATATGACACGTAGATAATCATACAAGACAATATGAAAATGAAAAGAGCACGTTACACAAATAATGAAATGCGTATGAGATGACACAACTCGTGAACTTTATTTAGCAACAAGAACCCATTTAACTTGGTACCTAAGCATGTATGCAGATTTGACGGTGACTATGTATGGAAGCATATGAACATGTGAAAGAGTGGAGACATGGTTAATAGTTGTGTCAGAGTTGATAAGTACCTTTATGTGCCAAGAAGGGATCTATGTTTCATGCCAAATAATATGAAATCAAGTAGACTTACATACCTCGCTGTACGACCTTGCTATTACCTCAAGACAACCTTCCCTTCCTCCAAATATTTATCTACAACATAGTAGGTGATACAACTAGCATTAGCAGCCAATAGATACGGCTTCGCAGCCCAATCACATTAAAAAAAACACACGGGCAGCAAACGGGTATTTATAAACCCGAGCGTATCCTTTCAACCTTTCTGCCCCTAATCGTATTTTCTAATACACATTCTCACATACATATTATGTGCATCCTGTTCTAGTTCCATAACAGTCTTACAACATCCCACAAAGCATAACACATAAATTCTATGCAACATACAAATAGGCAGCACAATGTTACATCCCTTTGCCACATTTTGACATCGACAATTCCAAACCTGTTTCAACTTTACCCAAACTATCCACAACACATCAAAACATAAAAACAGCCTTAAAATAGTCTAAGAACAGTACCCAAGTAGTCATTTAGGACATGAAGCAATAGCCTCCCATCTAACATCCCACAAGTTCGTATTAAGAACACAATTGCGATATCCTATAATAACTCACTTTTGCGGACTGTAAAGGTAGTGCAACAACCTTTATAGATCATTAACAAACTATGCCTTGTTAAAAACACAAGTCTTTCTTCAAAATTCAGCCAACCAAGAAGAGAAAATCCTCTTAAATAATAAGAAGAGTTCACAACAATCCTTAGCACACATGCTGTCCAAATTTCCAGCACAAACATACTAGTATATACTTCTTATTTTTCATGGGTAAGTATAACAAATACATGGATATTTCCACTTATCCTCGCCTTCAAGGTTCAAGTTTCCTTCAAGAACCCTAGAGGGTTGTGTAGGCTACCTTGTGAAGTGAAATAAAGAGAGAAACATAGGCTTTTAAGAAAGCTGAAAACTACTCTAAAGTAAAATGATTTAAGGTGCTGCTTTGAGCCCTTTTTAAAGAATCTCTTGTCCGAATTTAGTTTGACGTTTTGACCACATAATACCACATATTATTAAGCTAGTGAGGCAGCAGTTTGGCCCTCACACTTGGGCCTAAATGGGTCTCAAAGTTGATGGGCCTTGGCTGCCCATTTTCCAACTTTCTTTTCACTTAGTTTGGCCCCAATTAGCCAAGTGGGTTGTGGTATACTTGGGCCATTTTATTATTAATTTTTTCTGAAAATATAGTCCATTTGTGATGCTAAAACATGGGCTAAATTTACACCCTCAACACAGACTTTATTCATAATCAGACTTGGACAAATTAGACGTCGCGCCTCGTCTTCGCTTAGCAAGCAAATTTAAGCTAAGCAAGTAGGTGACTCACCTGCTAGCTTCTTCAATCCTACAAGTACCTCATTCCCTCACTTTGGTTAGGGTCGTGATCTCCTGAATTCAACATAAAACTTATTTACACTCGATCCTCTTCAGCGTTATATATACATATCGCCCTCTAATGTGAGATTCAAGCACTTTTTAAAAATTGACGCTAATTTGAAAAACCATATCATATTTCATTTGCATAGTACTAGCATTGTAAGAGGTGGGGTGTTACGTCCTCCCCTCTTAGGAACATTCGTCCTTGAATGTTAGCATAATTGAACAACTTAACCAGGTTTAAATCTTTACTTACACAAACTTTTGACAATACACTGAGTATTCACTCATATATACCTATTAGTGTCCCAATTCTGCATGTTGGACTTCCTCTTTACCTTCAAATAAGTAAGGCTATTTTGATTTCATTGCGTCCTTGGCCTCCCATGTTATTTCTTCTGCTTGCTGGATTCTCCAAAGTACTTTCACTGTAGCTATTTCTTTATTTCTTAGTGTCTTAATTTGATGATCTAGAATAGCAACAGGTACCTCTTCATAGGTGAGATTTTCTGTAACCTATACATCCTCAATAAGAGTGATACAGGATAGGTCACCTATGAAATTTCAAAGCATTGAGTCATGAAAAACTAGATGAACCATTGAAAGCTCTTGGGGTAGCTCTAGTTCATATGCAACCTGCCCAAACCTCTTAATAATTTTATATGGCCCTATGTAACGTTGGCTCAATTTTTCTTTCTTACCAAATCTCATAATCCCTTTTATTGGAGACACCTTTGAAAAATACCCAATCCCCTACTGAGAATTCCAGTCCTCTCCTTCCAGCATCCACATATGATTTGTGACGACTTTGGGCTATTTCTAGTCATAGTTGTATTACCTTAACTTTTTCCATGGCTTGTTGTACTAGATCTAGTCCAAGTAAGGTGGTTTCACCCACTTCGAACCATCCAATCAGTGACCTATATTTCCTTCCATACAAAGCTTCATAAGGTG
Source organism: Solanum ossicruentum (assembly GCA_025774065.1). NCBI lineage: Eukaryota > Viridiplantae > Streptophyta > Magnoliopsida > Solanales > Solanaceae > Solanum > Solanum ossicruentum. The sequence continues at coordinate 19,207 of JAOTQR010077497.1, read as the reverse complement.
CCATCTTGATACTCGCGTGGTAGCTGTTATTATAGGCAAATTCAATAAGTGGCAAATGATGCACCAAACTACCTCGAAAGTATAATGCACAAGCTCATAACATATATTCAAGTGTCTGAATGGTGCATTCTACTTGACCGTCTATTTAAGGGTGGAAAGCTATACTCAAATTCACTTGTGTCTCTAAACTCCTTTGGAAGGACTTCCAAAACATTGCAGTGAATTGACCTCCTCAGTCAGATATAATGGAGATTGGGACTCCATGTAGCTTGACTATCTCTTTGAGGTATATCTTGGCATACTCTTCAGTTGTATAATCACTCCTGACTGGCAAGAAGTGCGCTGACTTTGTGATTCTGTTAACTATTACCCATATGGAGTCAAACTTCTGAAATGAGCGAGGCAAACTGGTAACAAAATCCATGTTGATCATATCCCACTTCCATGTCGGAATCTCTATACATCGCATATAACCTCCTAGCTTTTGGTGTTCTACTTTCACCTATTGGCAATTTGGACATTTACCCACAGATTTTGCAAGGTCCTTTTTCATGCCTCCTCACCAAAACATTCCTTTAGGTCATGGTACATCTTAGTTGATCTTGGATGGATGGAGTATTGGGAATGATGGGCTTATTCCATTATCCTCTTTCTTAATCCATCAATATCAGGCACACAATATCTATTTTGGCAGTAAAGTACTCCTTTTTGAGTAAGGTCAAAGCCTTTTATCGTACCCTAACTTACCTTTTCCTTAAGTTGTCATAGAACAGGATCCTCAAACTATTTTTCTTTCACCTCTATGACTAATGAAGACGTTGTTGCATTATGTACAATAACCCTTTCCTCTGGAGTTTCATGAAGGTGAACTCCCAAACTAGCTAGCTGAAGTATATCCTTAGCCACTCCTTGACTCATCACATCTTGATCACCAATATTCATGTTTGCCTTATGACTCAGAGCATCGGCTACCACATTTGCCTTCCCCGGATGGTATAATATATCAACGTCATAATCCTTTATTACCTCTAGCCATCTCTGCTATCTTAAGTGTAGGTCTATCTGCTCAAAGATGTGCTGCAGGCTCTTATGATCAGTATATATGTTAACGTGAACCCCATACAAATAGTGGCGCCATATTTTTCGAAGAAAATACAACCGTTGGTAGCTCAAGATCATGAGTTGGGTAGTTTTTCTCGTGTGGTCATAGCTATCTAGATGCATAAGCAATTACCTTACCTTGTTGTATCAGTACACATCCTGAGCCAACTCCTGAAGCATTGCAGTATACTGCATACCCCTCGGTGTCTTCTGGGAGTACTAGCACAGGTGCAGAAGTTAGCTTATCTTTCAACTCTTGGAAGCTCCTTTCACACATATGATTCCATTAAAACTTGGTAGCCATATGTGTAAACTTTGTTAGAGGTGAAGAAATAGAAGAAAAAACCTTCAATAAACCTCCTATAATAACCTGCCAAACCTAGGAAGCTCCAAACTTCCGTGGAGATTGTTGGTCTTGGCCAATCTTTCATAGCCTCTATCTTTTTTGAATCAACCAGTATTCCCTTATCAGACACAATATTACCCAAGAATGCCACTGACTTTAGCCAAAATTCACATTTCAAAAACTTGGCATACAACTGTCGATCACAAAGAACTTGAAACACCTGTCATAAGTGATTTGCGTGGTCCTCTTCCGATCATGAATATAACAAAATTTCATCTATGAATACTATCACGAACACATCCAAGAATGGTTTGAATACCCTGTTCATCAGATTCATAAGAACTGCTGGTGCATTCGTTAGCCCAAATGACATAACAAGAAATTCGAAGTGACCATAGCGTGTTTAGAAAGCAGTCTTACGTATATCTTTCTCCTTCACCCTCAATTGGTGATAACTTGATCTCAAATCAATTTTTAAAAAGCATTTGGCACCCTGTAAGTGATCAAATAAATCAGCAATCTTGGGGAGGGGATATTTATTCTTAATTGTCACCCTATTCAATTGTCGATAGTCGATACAGGTCCCATCCTTTTTGCGTACAAATAACACTGGTGCACCCCAAGGGGACACACTAGGTCTTATAAAACCCTTCTTCGATAAGTCTTTTAACTGCTCTTTTAATTAATGCAATTTTGTTGGGGCCATTCTATATAGAGGGATGGAAATGGATTTAGTGCATGGAAGTAAGTCAATACCAAAATCTATTTCTCATTCTGAAGGTAAGCCTGGGAGTTCTTCAAGGAGCACATCAACAAATTCATTCACTACTGGAACTGATTGAAGAGTTGGTGATTCTGCCTCCATATCCCTCACTCCAACTAAATGACATATATACCCCTTAGATATCATCTTTCTTGCCTTGAAATAAGAGTTAAACTTACCCTTTGGTGCCCCAACATGGCCTTTCCATTTAAGAACTGCCTCATTTTGAAAGTGGAAGCACACTCTCTTAGTTCGACAATCCACGGTAGCATAACAAGAAGCTAATCAATCCATACCCATTATAACATCAAATTCCAGCACTTCTAGCTCAATTAGGTCAGCTAATGTGTCACGGTCACAAATAGTTACTACACAGTCATAATAAACCCTTGTAGCCATAATAGATTCACCGGTTGGTGTAGACACTTCAAATGCTTTGTTCAATAGTTTGGGCGTCCTCTTAAGCTTCACGAAACTAGTGGGGTAATGTATGATAGTGTAGAACCAGGCTCAATTAATGCATATACATTATGTGAAAAGATGGACAATGTACCTGTGACCACATCAGGTAAAACTTTTGAATTTTGCCGACTCCCCAGAGCATAAGTGCGATTCTAGACTCAACTAGAGCTAGCTGCCCCTCTAACACCTCTACCACGAACCATAGGTGCTTGTTGACCCCTACGTATTGGATGAATTGATGATGATGATACAACAACTAACTCAGTAGATTGTGCTATATCACCCACGTGCCTCCTCGGGCAATCTCTTATCTTATGCCCTGGCGCACCACACTAATAACAAACGTCTGTCCCAAAATGACATGTACCTAAATGACTTCTTCCACACTGTTTACAAGGCTGCATAGGGGTCATTTGCTGGCCTGCTGAATATCCTGCTATCCAGGCGTTTTTCCCTTCACCTCTTGGACTAAACTGATTTCTCCTAAACCCCTGAAATTGTGGTGGAGCACTGGCTACAGATTAGGAGGATGATGGCCTTGGTGGTCTATTAAAAAACTGAGGCCTAAGCTCATCTTAGGGTGGAGTGAACTGCCCTGCAGACCTGTCCCTCTTGGACTGCGCCCTTTCTTACTCTTGTGTCCTTCTCCTTTGCATCTGATCCTCCAATTTCTGTGTAAAAGCCTGCATTCTCGCTATATCCATGTCTTTGTTCAAGGAAGCAATGGTATAATCTCTGACTAGATACATATCCAATCTATCCATATATCGATGAACTATTAGGAGCATAACTAGCTAGGGAATTAAATTGAAGGCTATACTCCCTCATGCTCATATTCCCTTGGTAGAGATTCAAGAACTGATTTGCATGGGCCTCTCAGATCTCCAATAACAAATAGTGGTCAAGAAATGCCTCTTTGAACTCTTCCCTGGTAGTTGGAGGTGCATCTAGACCATTAGATTGCTTCCAAGCTTCATAACACAATATAGCCACTCCATTCAATCTATATGTCGCTAACTCGACAACTTCTGTACCATTCACATGCATAACATCTAAAGTGCACTGAATCTGATCAATAAAGTCTTGGACATCTTCATTAGGATCTGACCCAGTGAAGGATGGAGGGTCCAAGTTAAGGAAATCAAGTATCCTCGTGCTAGCTGCCCTATTCGTACCACCTGCACCTATAACTGGACCTTTCTTTCTTTGACCTTGGCAAGCAACTATACGAGTCAATAGTTGGACTGCATTTCTCAGATCCTGCACAGTAGCATCAATATGTGGTTCTGGGGGAATTTCACTACTTCCAGGTCCATCAAGAGCTGGAGGAGTTGGAGTTGTCTGTGACAGAGACTCCTCTTGAACCTCATTTCATTGTCTCACCTGACTAGGTATACTAACCACCACTTCTTATCCCTTCCCTTTACCTTTTTTTTGCCTAGTTTCTAGCATACTTGCTGTATAAAACAATTTAGAAGTAGACATAATGCACCTATTACACTTAGCTCTATGGCACGATCTAAAGAATCAAAAGAAAGTAACAACTCCTAAATGCCACGTAGCCTCCTTCTTATAAATATGGTGCAAAACACATTGATAAACAAGACTCTATATAGACATGGCTTTGTAGACTCCCTAGGATGAACTGCTCTAATACCACTTCTATCACGCCCAAAGTCCTGTTAGGGCAAACAGGCACCCATTGCCGATAAGGCCCGTGAGAACCAACCTGTATCTATGCACTTTCTATACCTATTATAATTGATTTCTACATTTGACATGGCTTTAAGAAAATAAACAGTGATAACAAGCCAAAAGGAAATGCATATGGCTAGGCCATTGGCGCCACGATTTTTAAAGTATGAGGCATTACCACACTTTAATTTACATAGTGTACAAACCATATAGATAAGGAAAAGTATCTGATAAGGGTCAGGATAGGCCTCGCCTCGACTAACTGTACAATACAAAATATAAGCTCTAGACATGCAATGCTCAAAAGCAACCAGGAGCTTGGTACAGTAGCTGGAAATCCTGTTCTCCTACTGGTGAGATCTACTAGTACCTGTACCTGTAGCATGAAATTCAGGTTCCCCATGAGAGACATCATTACGAGATATTGTACTGAATATGCAAGGCAAGAAATGTTGTATATGAAGTAACAACTTAAATGAAACTATGCACTGGTATAGGATAAGAGACCACCTTTAGTTATACTATGGGATCATGTACTTTATGTTCTTTTTATTGCTTTACTTTTACTGTATAATCTGTGCACAACATGTAATACAAATAACTAGCTAATCAGTGGTAAAACTATATCAGGATCAGCCCCAGCTAGGTTGTTCCTTAACTCCTCAGGCAACCCCCATGATGGGATCGTCCCTGGCTAGGTGATTCTTCCACCCCTCGAGCTACCACCCATCAATAAGCAATATACTTTACTTTTCAATCACCTTTGAGATGATTCTTTTGGTGGTCACATTATTGAGGATGTAGGGTTGTATATGTTGCATATGACATGTAGACAATCATACAAGATAATATGAAAATGAAAAGAGTGCATTACACAAGTAATGAAATGAGTATGAGATGACACAACTCATGAACTTTATTTAGCAATAAGATCCCATGTAACTTGGTATCCAAGAGTGTTTGTAGATTTGAAGGTGACTATGTATGGAAGCATATGAACATGTGAAAGAGTGGAGACACAGTTAATAGTTGTGTCGAAGTTGGTAAGTGCCTTTATGTGCCAAGAAGGGATCTGTGTTTCATGCCAAATAATATGAAATCAAGTAGCCTTACATACCTCACTATACGACCTCGCTATTACCTTGAGATAACCTTCCATTCCTACAATTATTTATCTACAATATAATAGGTGATAAAACTAGCATTAGCAGTCAATAGATACATCTTGGCAGCCCAATCTCATAAAAAAAATACACACGGGCAGCAAGCGGGTATTTATAAACCCGAGCATATTCTTTCAAACTTTCCGCCCCTAATCATATTTTCTTGTACACATTCTCATATATGTATCATGTGTATCCTATTCTAGTTCCATAATAGTTTTACAATAGCACACAAAGAACAACACATACAATTCTACACAACATACAAATAGGCGGCACAACGTTATGTCCCTTTGCCACATTTTGATGTCGACAATTCCAAACCTATTTCAACTTTACCCAAACTGTCCACAACACATCCATACATAAAAATAGCATTAAAACTGTCTAAGAATAGTACCAAAACAGTCACTAAGGATGTGAGGCAATAGCCTCCCATCCAATAGCCCACAAGTTCGTATTAAGAACACAATTGCGATATCCTATAAGAACTCACTTTTGCGGACTGTAAAAGTGGTGCAGCAACCTTTATACATCATTAAAAAACTATACCTTATTAAGAAAATAAGTCTTACTTCATAATTTATCCAACCAAGAAGAGAAAAGCCTCTTATATAACAAGAAAAGTTCACAACAATCCTTAGGACACATGCTGTCCAAATTTCCAGCATAGACATACTAGGAAATGCTTCTTGTTTTTCATGGGATAAGTATAACAAATACATGGATATTCCACTTAGCTTAGACTTCAAGGTTCAGATTTCCTTCAAGAACCCTAGAGGGTTGTGTAGGCTACCTTTTGAAGTGAAATAAAGAGAAAAACATAGGCTTTTAAGAAAGCTGAAAATTGCTCCAAAGTAAAATGATTTAAGGTGCTGCTTTGAGCCCTTTTGAAGGAGCCTCTTGGCTGAATTTATTTTGACCTTTTGACCACATAATAACACATATTATTAAGCTAGTGAGGCAGTAGCTTGGCCCTCACACTTGGGCCTAAATGGTTCTCCAAGTTGATAGGCCTTGGCTCCCCATTTTCCAACTTTCTCTTCACTTAGTTTGGGCCCAATAAGCCAAGTGGGTTGTGGTATACTTGGGCCATTTTATTATTCATTTTTTTCTTAAAATATAGTCCACTTGTGATGCTAAAACATGGGCTAAAGTTACACTCTTAACACGGACTTTATTCATAATCGGACTTAGACAAATTGGACGTCGCGCCTCATCTCCGTTTAGCAAGAAAATTTAAGCTAAGCAAGTAGGTAACTCACCTGCTAGCTTCTTAAGTCCTACAAACACCTCAATTCTCTCACTTGGTTAGGGTCATGATCTCCTGAATTCAACATAAAACTTATTTATACTCGACCCTCTTCAGCGTTATACATACATATCGCCCTCTAATTTGAGATTCAAGCACCTTTTGAAAATTGGCGCTAATTTGAAAACCCATATCATGTTTCAATTGCATAGTACTAGTATTGTAAGAGGTGAGGTGTTACAATCAAGATCCACGACCAATCATTTCAAGCATCGATTACCAAAATCTCTAGATGGGGAGTTATGTGATTTAAAAACAAAAATGAAAATAAACACTATATTAATTATGCGGGAAGACACTCAAATTTAGGGAGAACTTAGGAAGTTTCCCATGATTCATTGATTTAATTACCCTGGACAACATAATTCTAATAGGGAATTCGCAAGCAGGATGGTAACTTAGGTTCTTCTAGCCCTCTTGTGAAGGTGAAGGTCAAATTTTACCATGGTGCATGGTTGGCAACCAGGGTGTGCCAACTAATTGTTACCCATTGTCCCAGTCAATCACCCCTAGTTCAAGTTTGGTTGAATAGATAAGAACACATCAATGAAATCCTGTCATTTACTTCCCTTTTCACTACCTTGGTTGGGATCGTGATAGTAGGTGGGGTTTGGTGTTAGCCACCACTAAACATAAATCAAAATGAAGGGAAATAAACATTACATGCAGAACCCCAATCAAAGAAATGCACAAAGTCTAGGTTATTTCAAGTCAACTACTCATGGTACCCACAACCCCAAGTTGGGTTGCTTACCTACTCATGGCTAAGTCAAAATCAACAACAATGCAAATAGAAGACATGGTTGAGAGTTTACCAAATCAATGAAGAATAAAACACCACAAGTTGCAAACCACAAGCTTGAATTAATGGAGAATGAGTACAATGTGAGTTATGCAATCCCCAAAAGCGGGTCTTCAAATTAAAGTTGAGAATCTACAGTAAACCCTAGAAAATCTCTTAGAATATTCAAGAGAGAATATTCAAAGGTTTTCTAAAATATTTCAATGTATCAGCTCTCAGTTCTAAAACCGCACCATTAAGTATTTATACTATTTACAGTTTATCCCTAAAAATTTAATAGAAAAGACAACTGGCAGTAGGTACGTCGTACAGGTATGACTCGTAATTAGGATTTCGTAGTATGCACTTTGCATTTTGGACTTGACTGTTACGATCCACTGGTACGATTCATTACTTAGGCTAGACTCGTATGCTCCTCTCGAAGTCTAGGTCTTCAGTTCTTGGGCCAAACCTTTAGCTCTCTATTTCTTGCTATGAACCCACCTATACGAGTCGTAGTGCGCCTACAACTCGTAGGGTGGCCTCCAGTGCTAACCTCCACTTAGAAAATTCTTGATTTTGCTCACTGTTTCTTGTTATGAGATCACCCTACGACTCGTAGTTTGGGCTACAACTCGTAAGATGACTCGTAGTTTGGTCTATGACTGGTAGGATGACTTGTAGCTTAGTCTAAAACTCATTGGATGACTCATATGTCCTGTACTTCAGCAAAAATCTGCAATTTCTCCCAAAATCATGCCAACCTATCTTTTCTATAATAACAACATAAAAACACATCAAAACCATAAAAAGTCACATCAAGAACTTAGAAAATCCCTTTTTTGTATCAAATGTGCTGTATTTTGACAGCATATCAATCTACAATGCCTCCCATAAAGAGCCTCAAAAGGAGCCATCCCAATGCTCGAATGATAAGTATTATTATAAGCGAACTAAATGAGTGGAAGGTGATCATCCTAACTACCCTTAAACTCCAAAACACAAGATCTAAGATATCCTCAAGAGTTTGGATAGTTCTTTCTGCTTGGCCATCTGTTTGAGTGTGAAAGACTATGCCATGCTTTAACTTGGTACCAAGACTCTTTGGAAGGACCTCCAAAAGTGAGAAGTGAATTGAGCACCATGATCCGATATGATAGACAAGGGCACTCCATGCAATCTAACCAATTCATGGATGTACAACTTAGCATGATCTTTGGCACCATAAGTAGTTTTAACCGGTAGGAAATGAGCCAACTTTGTCATCCTATCAACCACAACTCAAATGGACTCAAAACCCTTTCTAGTCTTAGGCAATCCAACAACAAAATCCATGTTAATTTCCTCCCACTTCCAAGTAGGAATCTCCGTATCTTGGGCTAGGCTACTCGACCTTTGATGTTCAGCTTTTACTTGTTGGAAATTATGGCAATGGGACACAAACTTAGCAATATCCCTCTTCATACCACCCCACCAAAACACTTCTCTCAAATCTCTACACATTTTTTTAGAACCAAGGTGAATAGAATAGGAAGAATCATGAATCTCATCAAGAATCCTCTTTCTCAAGTCATCCCTACTAGGCACACACAACCTACCTTGGTACATAAGGGTACCATCTCCCCCTTGGGAGAAAACCTCCATCTTGCCCTCTCTCACCAAGGCCTTCAATTCTAACAAGGAGCGGTCAAGATGTTGCTTTGCTTTTACCTCATCGACCAAAGATTATTTTGAACTATCAACAACCGCAATACCACCATTATCAACCTCCTCCAACCTAACACCTAATCTAGCCAACTGATTAACCTCTCTAGCCACCTCCTTGCCCCCATCATCAACACGAGCTAGACTACCCATAGACACCATGCTCAAAGCATCGGCCACAACATTAGCCTTACCGGGATGATAATGCACATTCATATCATAATCCTTAAGGAGTTCTAACCACCTTTGTTGTCTCAAGTTTGAGGTATTTTTGAGTGAATACACATTGGAGACTCATATAATTGGTAAAAACATCAACATGCACCCCATACAAATAATAATGCCAAATCTTCAAAGCAAATACCACGTCAGCCAACTCAAGATCATGGGTAGGATAATTCTTTTCATGCACCTTAAGTTGTCTAGAGGCATCAGCTATCATTTTACCATTTTGCATCAAAACACAACCCAAACCATTCGGTGAGGCATCACAATATACAACAAACCTTCGAACCCTTTAAGAAGAGATGAGATAGAAGAGGAGAAAAGCTTATCCTTCAATGTTTGGAAACTCTTTTCACATTCATCAGCCCACACAAACTTTGCCTTCTTTTGGGTAAACTTAGTCATGGGAGAAGCAATAGAAGAGAACCCATTCACAAACCTCCGATAATAACCCGCTAAGCCCAAGAAGCTTTTAATGTCCGTTGGAGTCAAAGGTATTGGCCAATTTCTAATCACTTTCATCTTTTTAGGATCCACCTTAATACCATCCCTCGATACCAAATGACCTAGAAAGAAAACCTCTTTCAAGAAAAATTCACATTTCTCATACTTAGCATACAACTTCTCTTCCCTCAAATTTTGCAACACCACCCTCTAATGACCCACATGCTCCTCCTCAATATGGGAATAGATCAAAATATCATCAATGAAAACCACCCCAAACAAATCCAAGTAGGGTTTAAAGACCCTATTCATAAGACCCATGAAGATAGCCGGTGCATTGGTCAACCTAAAAGACATCACCACATATCCATAATGCTCATACCTAGCCTGGAAGGCTGTCTAGGGAATGTCACGCTTCCTTACTTTCACTTGATGATACCTGGATAGAAGATCAATCTTAGAGAAGTGACTAGCCCCTTGAAGTTGGTCAAAGAAATCATTAATCCTTGGAGGAGGGTACATATTATTTATGGTGACCCTATTAAGTTGTCAGTAGTCAATGCACATTCTAATGGTACCCATCCTTGTTCTACAGAAATAATACCAGCGCACCCTAAGGTGATTGGCTAGGCCTAATAAAACTCTTCTCCAACAAATTCTTCAATTCCTCCTTCAACTCCATCGGGGCCATATGGTAAGGGTAAATGGGTTGAATATCGAGAAGGACATTTATACCAAAGTCTTTTTCCCTTTCGGGAGGAACACCGAGAAGGTCATTTGCCAATACATCAAGAAACTCATTTACCATAGGAACCGACTCTATAGGAAGGACTTCGAACTCAACATCCCTAACCCTCACAAGATGATAGAGACACCACTTAGAAATCAACTTTTGTGCTTTAATGCAAGAGATAAACCTACACTTGATCACCACATCACGACTCTCCCACTCAAGGACAGGTTCATTTGAGAATTGGAATTTGTCTCTATTGGTTGTACAATCAATTGAGGCATAATAAGCATGCAACCAATCCATCCTAAGAAGGACATCAAAATCCACCATATCCAACTCAACAAGATCACAAGGCAATATTTTATGAAAGATGCAAATAGGATGATTTCTATATACCTTTCTAGCAACAATAGATGCACCAATAGGACTAGATACCCCATAAAACTCACATAACAATTCGGGTTAAACATGAAACTTTTTGGCAACAAAAGAAGTAATAAAAGAAAGAGTGGCACCTTGGTCTATCAATGCATACACATCAAAATTAAAGATTTTCAAGATACTGGTGATGACATTGGACACCTCATCTACCACTTGCCTCTCTTGAAGAGCATTAAACTGATTGTGCCTTAGGGCATCACCTTGTTGGACTCCTCTCCCCAAAGGAACATCATTTGCACCCTGGCTTTGTGGACGAACATCTTTACCCTTGTTACGATTAAGTGGACAATCCATCACCTTATTCCCTACTTCACCACAACAAAAGCAAGCGTTGGTGTCCTTCAAACATGGGCCACCAAGACCATTACCATGCTTTGGACACATAACATTGGGCACCACACCCCCATCACCTTGGACCCTTGGGTAGTCATTGGCAAACTTTCTATTAGGAGCATGAGAAGACCCTTGGCCTTGATGAAACCAGACACCCTTGGGACTTTGGAATTTAACATCAAAATAGGCCCTCTTGGCCTCATTACTCCTTCTTTTTATCAACTTCTCCCCCTCCAATTGTTCTCCATACATCATTAGGCAGGAAAAATCCATGACATGAATCAACATAGCAGTAAGACACTCCTCATTCACCAAATCGAAAATACCTATCACAAACTTGTTCATTCAAGACCTCGAGTTGACAACCAACTGTGGAGCATATTTAGAGAGTTGGTTGAACTTGAGGGAATACTCCCTCACACTCGTAGATCCTTGCTTCAAATTCATTATCTCCATCATTTTCGCCTCCCTAAGCTCAAGAGGAAAGAACCGGTTAAGGAAAGCTGCCTTAAACTCCTCCGAAAGAATCACATTAGTGTTCCCCTTCACCTCCTTCAATTGAGTATACCATATTTGAGCCAGCCCCTTGAGTTCATAAGCCGCCAACTCCGCCTTCTCCTCCAACCTAACACCAATAATGGCCAACACTTTGTACACCTCATCAACAAATTCTTGAGGGTCCTCATCCACTTTAGACCTATAGAACTCCGGTGGGTTCATCCTCATAAAGTCCCTCAAAAGAGATGCTGGAGTAGGAGCATTAGGGTCTCGAGCCTCATGATTGACTTGATTAGCCATGACTTTGATCTAGCAAAGTGAGAGCATCCCAGAGCTCTCCAAAAGCCGGTTGTTCCTCAGGAATGTGGGTTCTTCTTCCTCTTGTGTTAGGCATGGTCTAAAAATGGCAAAGAACATTTGTTAGTAGGGAAACCTTACCTAACCTCTGTAGCACGACATAGATCATGAAGAAGGGGAACATTTCCTAAAACATCTCATAGGCTCTTACTTATAATTGTGGTGCACTTCACAACCATGAATAAAACTCTAATCGGAACTCTATGTTGAACTTCGAGGAATATTAAAAATCTAGTGCTTTGATACCAAGTTTGTCACGACCCAAGCCTAAGACCTAGACGTGACACAGCGAATAGTGGACCCAAATGGACACCAATCAAACCTCTTACATATCATTACACATCCTTGGTCACGGAAGAAATTAAACAAAAATAAGAGATTAAAAATAAGGACAAGGGGCTTTGGGAGCCTTTTACAGCATTAGAGCATACAAGAGTCAAAGCTTATAGCATCACTACATAACTTGTGCAACAACACCTCTACACTTACGATTAAGAGGGGGCCAATACAACCTTCCAAGCTCACCCTCATAGTGAAAAGCAAACAAATAGATAATGAAAGTCTTTTCATAACATAAGAAAAAGAGGTAACATCCCTAGAGTTGAGGACTTGCCAAACTTGCTTTGAGAAGATAGTATTATCTACGGGGAAGATGAGGATGATCGTGAGGAGCTCTGGTTCCTACATGATAACATCATGTAGGCATAGAGTATGTGTTAGTACATTTGAGTGAAATAAGTATGTAGGATGCAATGCAGCAAGAGATAGTCAACATAATTGAAATGTATAATTAAGTAATGAATGAGCATATAGCAATATGACATGCATGTATGATGCTTGTAGTAAAAATGCTTACATAGAACATATTACATATGTAGGAAACACCATCATCATAAACCAAGCAAACTTAGTACTTGGAATCAAAGGTTGATCACCAATGGAAGTGATTGAGGAATCAACCCCTCAATTGGTTGATGGGCATGACCACCCCCCCATCCAAAGGGACTAAGGTATCAACCCCTTAATTGGTTGATGGCATACCACCCCCATCCGAGGTGATTTAGATATCAACCCCTCAATTAGTTAATGGTTGTCACACCTTACATTCCATGGTGATTGTGGTATCAACCCCTCAATTGGTTGATGGTTCTCATATCCTACCATCCATAGTAATTGAGGTATTAACCCCTCAATTGGTTGATGGTTGTTAATCCCTAACATAAATGGTGATTAAGGTATCAACCCCTCAATTGGTTATGGTCAACGTATACACTATGGTTACTTTTCATGAAATCAACACATATATACCATTCTTTTATCATCATAAAGTCACTTAACTCATAAGAGATGCATTAGACCTTCAATGCCTCAAGAATTTATAACTGGATATTTTATCAAACACTTGGCAGGTGTGTTATGCTAGTATAAAACCACGTAATTTAAGCGTGAAATCATGTAAGAAATTATAATGTAAATCAAACCTCCAATACTTTGTAAAACCCTCATATGAAATATATTGAAAACCCCCATCAAATATTAAGATAGATCATAGTTCTATAACATAAAACATGCATAATTATAATAGGAAAATCATCTCATGGTGTAGAATTAAAATGAGTAAACATGTGTTTTCAATAACACTTTCATGGAACCCCAATATACTATATGATCATAATCACTAATGAATAATACACATAAGGAACACAACATGGGAAGATATTATTTTCATATAAATGGATGATTGGGCTTCATGGGTGAAAGGTACCCATGAATGAAACCCACATACCTTAGACTTTGAGTTTCTAGAAATTGAGTTGTGAAAGACTTGAAGTTTGGAAGTGGGTCTTAGAATCCAAAGCTTTATCTTGAGTTTCCTTGAATTTTTATTGGGGTTTTTTTATGGAGGCACTTAAGAGAATTTGAGAGTTATTTAAGTTAAGAGTAATAACTTTAATCCTTTGGAATAGGATTTAGGTCTTTTGGGGAGGTCAAGATAGCATTAGAAGTCTAAAAAGGTACTAGAGTAGATTAAACTCCCAAAAATGCCATTAATGAATGAATGGAAAAATGGGAAAAGTGATGACCCACTAAAGGCCTCACAGGTTGTGCGGTACTCCATGGGTCTTGTGGAGTGCCCATGAGATGAGACTATGTAAAAAATTGGATGTTGGAACACGTATAACATCATCGTCACTTTGACGGGAGCCTCCACGGGTCGTGTGATGCTACACGGTTCGTGTAGAGGTTCATTGGATTACACTTAGAGGAAAAAATGTTACCAGGCCACCCCACGCCCAAGGCCATGACTCGTCAGACTTTCCACGGCCTATGTGGATGGTCATAGCATAACACTTGGCAAAAAACTCCTTCCATGCTCATTAAGCTTCCCTTGGACATACCCCACGACCAGCCACACAGTCAGTGGCAAGCCACACGGCCTGTGCCACTAGCCGTTCCCCATACCTTAGACCAAAAATAGTCATTTCTAGCTCAAGGACGCCCATATGGCTCATCCAAAGCCTCACTGTCTATCTAAGTGCTCATGTGGCATCACTTCACGAGAGGATCTCACATAAATGGTCATAATTCCTTCACCCAACCTCGAAATGAGGTGAAACCAAGTGCATTGGAAAGATAGCTCAAAGGGATTTCATTTAAAATGTCGTGCGTTATCTAGTCCCAAGCGTGCTATAATTTATGTTTAAAGTTGATGCATAAACCAAAACCTAAAACTCAACTAAAGGGGAAGTCTTGAACTCGTCTAAGTACTAGAAGTCTCCTACGACCCTAATACACTCCCCACCTACACAAATGAGGTTTGAAACATGTATACATTAGATCATGGAGTTATGGGGTGTCATAAAAATTGTGGTCCCTTCCCAGTTATTTCATGTGACATGATAGCTCTACATGCATGTTCTAGTTGGGCATTAATTGTTCTTGTCATATTGAGCCGAAAACCATAGATTAGATTATGCATATTGTTTAAATATGGCTTATATTCCTTATTGTGTTTCACCTCATATATTTAGTACATTTCAAGTACTAATGCATACTTTTTGCTTATATTTTCTTATATGATCTAACCGTGTAGTTACCGAAGCTCCTATTCATCCTCCTCCTCTACTTGGCTGGACAGTTCAATTGAAGATTGCTATTTTTGCTATTTCAGGGACAATATCCACTTGCTTTCATGCTTTGTTTTAACTTGTCTAACTATGGATATTTATCATTTGAGGGTGAGCCTGGGAGATGTCTTGGCCCCTATTCCACTTATGTTAGAGGTGTTGTTAGATATGGATATATATGCTATGAGCTCGACTCCTATTATGTTTATGTAACTCTTAAAGACTTTCCTTAACCCTTATTCCCTTCTATGTATTGATGCTTGTTGTTGTGATGAGATTGATGTCCTAAGTCCCTACACTCTCTATAGCATGATTCATACATACCCACCTCTTAGACTTCATTTGTTATGTGATCAGGCTAATCCTCTTTCCTATGACACCCCCATAGCTTGAGTCCAAATGCCTGCTTATCCTAGTTTTATGTATTTGTTGTCTAATTGTGCTTTGGCAACTGGTGAACTGTCATGTATGCGTAAGAGGCTTGCTTGGGTTGGTTTACCTACTCACCATGCCACATTTAGTCTGTAGGCTTGGTTCTGGCAAGCTTTGTATTAGAGCACTAGTAAAATACAATACCCCACATCAAGTAAAGTCTTGTTCATTGTTCAGAAGCACGCCACGATTATGAATAGAAGACTATGAGGCATTTTAGGAAAATAATTCACTTCTTTGCAATCTATGTCATGCGTTAGACTTAATTTAAGGTTTCTTTTCTCTAATGGATGGTATTTTTGTCTTCTAGATTATGCCACCAAAAAGAATGGCACAAAGAGCTCCCACTACCGAGGGTGAACCAGATCCTCTGGCTGCACAAGTTCCCCAAGAAGAAGAAGGAGTCACTCATGATGAATACCATAATGTGGTTACTTTATTGGCAAGGTCCGTAGCCAACCAAGGAGTTCAATCTCCTCATACTCCTAGCCTTTCCTGAAGAGTGAGGTATTTCACAAGGAAAAACTCTCCAAAGTTCTATGGATCAAAGGTAGAGGAAGACCCCATGGAACTAATTGATGAGGTGTGCAAGGTCATTGATATTATTTTTCATGACCCTGGCCTAAGGCCTAGACGTAACACGGTGAATGAGAACCCGAAGGGACCCCAAACCAACCTCTTAGCATATCAATCATACAACCTTGGTAACAAAAGCAAATTAAAAAACAAAAGATATAATAGAAAGGGAAACGGGACTAAGGAAAATCTTGATATTCATAAAGGCATAAAAGAGTCAAACTCATAGCACAAATACATCATAATATCCAACAACACCTCAAGCTTTGAATGGGTGAGGATGAAGACACTGTCCAGGATCACCCTCATATTAACAAGTGTTAAATATAATGAAGTCTCAAAATAGCAACAGTAATATAGATAGTATCCTAGGACTCACTAATGCTTATCTCCGAACTATCGAACTAGCCACATGGAGGAGGATAAAAACGAGCTCCGATACCTATATGGTAATATCATGTAGGCATAGAGTATGCATTAGTACATTTTAATGTACTAAGTATGAGGGATCTAATGTAACAAAACATAAGCCAATATAGTCAAAATACTTAATCATAAGCAATAGATATATAATCTCAATATGGTATGTATGATCAATAATCATAATAAAACATGCTTATGAATCATTCATCTTACATAATATATATATAGCATACATATGTGGGAAGTGACCTTAACCGACATAGACCAAGCATCAACAACTTGGACTCCCAGGCCTGACACCTCCTATGTTCAGGTGACCGGGCATCACATCCCCCGACAACTTGTGGTCTACTTGCCAAGGCAAACCAAACATAATAATATGAACAAGATGGATCCACTAGTATAGCAAGGGTAATAATCATAATCCTATGGTGGCATATAGTTTAGACACTAAAGACTTTATATAAGGACACCTTGAGTCAAGCCCCCATCTTGAGCCTTAATCAGTGTTGAGTCCAATCCCATAGAATACTTGAAATAATCATACTTTGAACATAACATGAACAACTTGTAAGAAATTGACTTGAGTAGCTCATAAACATGTTTGCCCTCTAGTAGTGAGCCTAACTTGAACATGAGAGTAGATCATAATCTTACACGAATCCTTGCTTTAACATGAATTACTCAGAAGAGGTAAAATTCTTGAAATAGGGCTTAACTTGATACTTGTAAAATCGTAGATACTTTTCATGAATTCAATACATACTTGAAAGCACTTAATCATCATGAAGTCACTTGACTTGTAAATCATGTAATCGATAATCAAAACTTGAGAATTTTTGACTTGACATTTTATCAAACAAATAGTGGGTTCATGATACTTGTTCAAAATCATGAAATTCTAGAGTGAAATAAGATGAGTAAACTCAATGCAAATCAACCAACCAACATGCAGTAAAATGTAGGGTACCTTCAAAATTCATTACAAAAGCTCATGATAATTCATAGTTTCATAGCTCAAAACTTGTATAGTCTGAATAGACAAAATCAATTCATGGTATAAGCTTGAAATAAATAGTCATGTATAATCAATCAATGTTTCATAAAACCCCATCATAATTTATGTTCATAATCCATCGTAAGAGATACCCAAAGGTAATACAACTTAAAAACATGCAATTTTCATTTAAAAAAAAGGAAAGGTTGGGCTCCATGGGTGAAACAAATGCAATGGATGAAACCCATATACCTTAAACCTTGAATTCATTGAGGTGAACTTAAAGTAGTCTTAGATCTTGAAATGAACCCTTGAGTCCCAAAGTTAAGCTTTGAGATCCTTAGATTTGAATGAGAGTATTGATAGTGTCTTGGAGGGGTTTGAGAAAGGATTTTGTGAGTTATAGAGTTGAAAATTGGCTAAGTATGGGTGATTTCACGCTTAAGTGGGCATGGGGCTATAACCCCTATACTCTTGGGTGCATAGGAAAAACTAAGGAAAATGTTATACTTGTTTGCATCCAGTCCATGATTCGGACCAAACTCGAAGGACAAAACTACACTTCTCTACATCCAGACCGCATCGTGCCTGGATGCTCTCTAGAATTCAGAAATTAGTGGAAATATTTTTCGCTATGGGTCCTCTAAAATCCGATTTATACCCATTACCCACTCAATTTTTCCCCTGATCGAGAATATGAAGTTGGATTTTTGATATCACACATGAACTTTGAGATATATGAGAATTAAGATTATGTACATTTCAAAGAATATTTTGCGGAAGTTCAATATCTCCCCCAAGGGAAAATTCATCCTCAAATGTCAAAGAAATATGCATAAGAGAAGTAGTCATGAAGATTTCATCCCAACAAGAGATATAATAAAAAGAGAAGCGGGACTAAGGAAATCTTGATATTAATAAAGGCATAAAAGAGTCAAGGTCATAGCATAAATACATCATAATATCCAACAACATCTCTAGCTTGGATTGGGGCAGGGGCCAAGACACTTTCTCGGCTCACCCTCATGTTAACAAGTGTTCAACGTAATGAAGTCTCAAAATAATAAGAGTAATGTAGATATTATGCTCGGACTTGAGAACTCACCAATGCTTATCTCCAAAGTATTGAACTATCCACGTAGAGGATGATCAAACGAAGCTCCGATCTCTACATGGTAATATTATGTAGGCATAGAATATGCATTAGTACATTTAAATGTACTCTGCATGTGGGACTCCATGCAACAAAACATAAAGCAATATAATCAAAATACATAATCATAACCAATATCT
>JAOTQR010077496.1:0-12124 GCA_025774065.1 Solanum ossicruentum | reverse complement strand
TATAAATATTTATCTCATGTTATTTTTGATATTTATCAAATTAAAATAAATTAATATTTTTTATTTTATTTTATTATTAATAAATGTATTAATTATTTTTTAATTTAAATTTAATATATATTAATATAAATAAAGAGTAAAATGATAAAGTTTACTAATATATTAATAATTTCTTAATAATTATGTAAAATAAAAAAATATTTATATAAATATAGGACAAAGAGAGTATTGACTTATGTTTTATTTTAATTATAAAATTAATAAGTGAAAATTTATGTAATAGACATTAAAAATGCACATGTACTATACCTTTAAAAGTTTTACTACACGTATTTATGCTTTAACTATGATGAAAATGTTGTATTTACATATGGGAAAAAAGAAATATTGAGGGTGAATAAGTATTTATTTGTTCATATATTATCTTTTAAATTTCTTAAGCAAGTTTAACATATTTGAAAATCGTAATCATAAGAATATTTATCTAAATGATTTACACTCATTACTCTCATCTATTCATGTTACTTATAACACTGAACTCATTGAAAGAGTAAAGATTAAGGTACTTTAATTACTTTATTCATTTAATCATTTATTTTAGTTTAATTGATTATGAAATTTTTAATAAATAAAAGAGAAAAAAGAATCATAATCTTAAATTTAAAATTATTTATAATGCATCAAACATTTTAGTCTTACAAATTATGATCTTAAATATGAATGTTGAAATGGGGAATCGTAGCATGCGTTTGGTTGTGAAACTTTTCATTTCTTTTCAAAGTTAAAATTTGAAAAAACGTATTTGGTAATAAAATTTTAGAATTCAATTTGATTAACCCGAAGTTGACTTTCAAAATTTTTAAGTATTTGAAAACTAATAAAAAGATATATTTTTATTTTATTTTCGCTTTAAATTACTTACATAAGATTTAAAATTTTCAAGTTATATTCATGGCAAAAACAATTTTAGTTTCAAGAATAAGTTTCTTTTTCCCCTTTAAAAATAAAAATCACTTTTTAAAATTTTTTATAATGAAATATGATCAAACGTCTACTTAATAGCTCAATAAATTCATTATATGAACTTTTACCTTTTAAATCAAATCATAAATGTTGTATTTAGGATTCTCTATGTCATAATTTATGTAATTCTTCTCGTTTTTCAAGAATTAAATATTTTAAATTTGATCAAAAATTTGTGCATGGGATATTTAATATATTTATAAATTACATAAAAAAAGTAGTATAAATATAATAATTGATAATTTAAATTTTAAAATAATTAAAAATAAATTTATTTTAATTTTAAAAAGTGGTACATAGCAAGGACAAGAGGTGAAAATTTGGATATAACTTTATAATGAAGAAAGTGAGATGGGAAATGCATATATATCTTATTTTTTGGTTAGGAAAATGCATGAAGATTCTTTTCTTCATAGGAGATGTCAAGTATTGCTGTTGTTCTAATTTGCAAAAGGTGCTAAACATTCCACGTCACTTCTCCACTATCAGTTTCAATAGACCAGTCAACTAATTTCATTCATTTCCATATGCCCCTACCATTCACTAGCTACTCAAATGTGATATTTTGGAATTAAACCTGTGACTAGCTGTTCTTTTTTGTAATTTGACTCTCAAAATGCTTTTAAAGAATTACCCGAACACAATATGAAATTTTCACCACTTTTCATTTATAAAATATTGACAAAATTTATAAAATAATTTTTTAAAAATAAGCAACTTTAACCACTCGATCAAACAGGCGTTAAACAGAAAGAATTAAAAATGTAAATAGGGGGACTTCAAAAGCCGTTATCATAGGATCCAAAGACAAGCCAATAGCAGCAGTGGCATCAATAATTGATCTCTTGATTGTTTTCTAATTTCTTCATGATATGATGATTAACGTTACATATTTAAGGATCAAACACGCAGATTTCTCTTTACAAGCAACACATTCAAAAATTCAAGCAATCCAACATTCAAGTTCAAGATTGTCAGATTCAAGAATAAGCCCAAAAGCCCTTCGATTTAAAAACAAGTCAAAATCAAGTTCAAGAACAAGTCCATATCAAGTTCAAGTTCATCAAATCCTTAAATCAAAATCAAGACAACCGAATTTAAGAACAAGTGCAAAAGCTCTTGAATTCAAGTACAAGTCAAGATCAAGTCCATCAAATTTTACAAGATGTTAGATCAAGCTAACGAATTTATATTTGAAAAGGCAAATCAGAGGATTCAAGAGATTGTAGAACTCACTCCTTAGAACAAAAATACTACGATTACAACAATATTTTTCGTTCCTTGATTGTTATTTTCTCATCGCAAATTTTATTGTCATACAAGTTTTGGCACGCCCAATGGGACAATCTCTACCTCTCATCTCAACTTTTCAAACATAAAAGAATACTAAAATAGCTTCCAAGAAGATCTCCGAATCGACTTCCTCTAAGGGTGCTTACTCCAGGTTCTCTGTTGAAGTAGAGAAAATTCTTGGAGTTACTTTTGGAAGTGCCAAAGCAACAACCACAACATATCCAGTGGAATCCCATAAGAGGGGTCTTCGGAGGGTAGAATGTACACAGACCTTACCACTACCTTATTGAAGTAAAGAGGTTGTTTCCTGGGAACTCTCGTCTCAAAAATCCATTTAGTATAACAAACTAGATATGATAAAAAGGAAAGGAAAGGGAATAGAAAGAGCGACTAATAACGAAAAACACATAATAATATGTAAATAAGATAAAATCTACACACATACAACAGATAATGACAAACATGATATAAACACGACTATTCCTGCTACCCCTACTAAACCCCAAGGTCACACATCCACCTAATCGTATGTCACGTCCGAAGTCCTATTAAGGCGGACTGACACCTGTTGCCGGCAAGATAACAATGCACTTTCTCTGAACATTATATGGGGTTCCCATATTCAACATGCTTCAAAAAATGTAGACAGTAATAACAAACCAAAAGGAAGTACATATGACTAGGCCATTGGAGCCACAATGTCTAAAGTACGAGACATGACTACACTTTACTTTACATAGTCTACAAAGCCTCTAGATAAGAAAAAGTATCTGATAAGGGTCGTGACAGGCCCCACCTCATGACTAACTTTTATACAACGCAAAAATATAAGCTCTAGACACACAAAGCCTCGAAGCAACCTGAAGCTTAGTACAACAACTAGGTATCTTTTGCTCTTATTGGGGAGATTTACTAGCGCCTGTACCTGCAGCATGAAATGCAGGTCCTTCGTAAGGGACGTCAGTATGAAATAATGTACTGAATATGTAAGGCTGAAAGTACTGTACTTGAAATAAGAACTCAAATGAAATTATGCACTGGTGTACGGATGAGAGACTACCTTTACGTATATTGTGGAATCATGTACTTTATGTCCTTTTTATTACTTTACCTTTCTATACTTATAATCTGTGCACAACATATAATACAAATGACCAGCTAATCATTAGTAAATCAATATTGGGATCGACCCATGATAGGCTTTCCTTTCACCCCTAAGATACCTTCATAATATAGGATCGACCCATGCTAGGTGATTCTTTCAGTCCTGGGCTACCACCCATCAAACAACTTACTTAATCTTTCAATTACTTTTGAGGTGATTCTTTTGATGGTCATGATATTGGAGTTGTAGGACCATAGATATAGCATGTGACATATAAAGAACCATACAAAACAACACCACAATTAAAATAGTAGGTTACACAAATAATGAAATGTGTAGGAGATGAAACAACTCATGAACTTTATTTAGCAACAAGAACCCATGTATCTTGGTATCCATGTATGCATATTTGAAAATGACTATGTATGGGATCATATGAACATGTAAAAGAGTGAAGACACGGCTATTAGTTATGTCGGAGTTAGTAAGTACCTTTATGTGCCAAGGAAGTGTCTAGGCTTCATGCCAAATAATATGAAATCAAGTAGCCTTACATACTTTGTTGTTCGACCTTGTTATTACCTTACAGTAACCTTCTTTTACCCCAAATACTTATCTACAATAGAGTAGGTGGTAAAACTAGTATTAATAGATAATAGATAAGTCTTGGTAGTCTAATGTCATAAAAAGTAGCGCATAGGCAACACATGTATAATTATCAACCCAAACGTATTCTTTCAATCTTTCTACTTCTAATCATATTTTCTAATACACATTCTCATATACATGTCATATACAACTTGTGTTAGTCCCATAATAGTCTTAAAACAACCACAAAGCACAACATATAACAGTTCTACACAACATACAAGTAGGCAACATAGCGTTACGTCCTTTCACTACATTTTGACGTAAACAGTTCCAAACCTGTTCCACAAAGTATTCCTAAAATATTTACGCATAACAACAGTCCAAAAACAGTCCAAAAGTAGATGAAGGACATGAAACAACAATCTTCAACCATCAGCCACAAGTTCCTATTAAAGGGACAATTAAGGTATCATACAAGAACACATTTTCAAGGAAAACAAAAATGGTGCAACAACCCTTTTACATCATTACATAACTAAAATTCATTAAAAACAACAACCTTCTTCATAATCAAGCCAACCAAGAAGAGAAAAGTTTCTAAATAAACAAGAAAAGTGTACAACAATCTTTAGAACACATGCTATACAAAAATTACAGCACAAGTATAACCAGCCTATTCCTCTCGCTTTTCATGAAAAATCATACTAAAAATACAAGTATTTTTACTTACATTTACCTTCAAGGTATAGGGCTTCTCCAAGAACTCTAAAAGTTTCTTGTGGCTACTTTGCAAAGATAAGAAAGAGTAGAGAGAAAACCTTGTGAAAGCTGAAATTTTTTCAAGTTTAAAATGACTTAAAGGTACTACTAGTAAGTCTTCAAAGGATCCTTTGGCTGACTTTGTTGTGTGTTTTAAGCCTTATATGATCAAGGTGATGATGCAGAAGCTTGGCCTTTTCACTTGGGCCTAAATGAGTCTTAATTTGATGGGCCTTGGCTGGCCACTTTTCCCTTTTTCCTTCACTTTGTTTGGGCCCAAATTGTCGAGTGAATTGTGAATGTACTTGAGCCTTTTTATTATTCATCTCAGGCTATAAATATTGTCCATTTATGATGCTAAAATGTGGGCTAAAGTTATACCCTTAACACAAACTTTATTCATTATCAGACTTGGACAGATTCGGTCTCGAGCCTCATCTCT
The DNA here is from genome assembly GCA_025774065.1 of Solanum ossicruentum. Lineage (NCBI taxonomy): Eukaryota > Viridiplantae > Streptophyta > Magnoliopsida > Solanales > Solanaceae > Solanum > Solanum ossicruentum. Next base: position 6,911 of record JAOTQR010077496.1, on the reverse strand, counting down.
ATCTATCTATCCTATTTGAGTTAAGCACGTAGGTGACTCACCTGCTAGCTTCCTAAGTCTTACAAGCATCTCATTTCTTTCACTTCTTTTAAGGTCGCGATCTTCTCAATTCGACTCAAAACTTGTATACACTCACTCGTCTTAAGCGTTAGATGTACACATAGCCCTCTAAATTGAAGTCCAAGCACCTTTAAAATGGGTGCTGATTTGGCCAAGCCATATCATTTTCTATTTGTATAGGACTAGTACATGTAAGATGTGGAGTGTTATATCCTCCCCCCCTTTAGGAACATTCATCCTTTAATGTAAGCATAATTGGATAGCCTAACCAAGTTCAAACCTTTACTTAAACAAACTTTTGACAACACAATAAGTACTCAAACACACATACCTATTAATACCCCAACTCTGCACGTTAGACTTCCTCTTTAGCTTCAAATAAATAAGGGTACTTAGATCTCATTAGTTCCTCAGCCTCCCATGTTATCGCTTCTGCTTGTTGGTTCCTCTAAAGTACCTTTACGGAAGCTATTTCTTTATTCCATAGCTTTTTAACTTGACGATCTATAATAGCAATAAGTACCTTTTCATAGGTGAGATCTTCATAACCTGCATATCTTTAATAGGAGTGATATGGGATGAGTCACCTTTGCATTTTTGAAGTATTGAGACATGAAAAACTGGGCGAACCATCGAAAGCTCTTGAGGTAGCTCTAGTTCATATGCAACCTACCCGAACCTCTTAATAATTTTATATGGACCTTTGAACGCACGCTCAATTTTTCTTTCTTTCAAAATCTCATAACACCTTTCATTGGGGACACCTTTAAGAATACCCAATCTCCTACTGATACTTTCAGTCCTCTCCTTCTAGCATTCGCATATGATTTATAATGACTTTGGGCTGTTTCTAGTCGTTGTATTATCTCAACTTTTTTCATGTCTTGTTATACTGATCTGGCCCAAGCAAGGTAGTTTCACCCACTTCGAACCATTCGGCTGGAGACCTACATTTCCTTCCATACAAAGCTTCATTAGGTGTCATCTTAATGCTTGAATGGTAGCTATTATTATAGGTAAATTCAAAAGTGGCAAATGGTCCACCCAACTGCCTTTGAAGAACATTACATATATCCGCAACATATCTTCAAGTGTTTGAATAATGCATTCTGCTTGACCGTATGTTTGAGGATGGAAAGCTATACTCAAATTCACTTGTCTCCCTAAACTCCTTTGGAAGGACTTCCAAAATTTTGTGGTGAACTGAGCTCCCGATCAGATATAATGGAGATTGGGACCCCATGTAGCCTGAATATCTCTTTAAGGTATAACTTTGCATACTCTTCAACCGTAAAATCACTCTTAGCTCCTAAGAAGTGTGCTGACTTTGTGAGTCGATCAACTATTACTCATACTGAGTCAAACTTTTGAAATGAGAGAGGTAACCCAGTAACAAAATCTATATTAATCACATCCCATTTCCATGTTGGAAGCTCTATACATTTCATATAACCTCCCGGCTTTTGGTGCTCTACTTTGACTTGCTGGCAATTTGGACATTGTGCAATAAATTCTGCAAGGTCCTTTTTCATGGCTCCCACCAAAGCATTCCCTTCAGGTCATGATACATCTTAGTTGATCTTGGATGGATAGAATATTTTGAATGATGAGCTTTTTCCATTATTCTCCTTCTTAGTCATTGATATCAGGTACATATAATCTATTTTGGCAATAAAGTACTCCATTTTGTGTAAGTTCAAAGCCCTTTAACGTATCCTGACTCACCTTTTCCTTAAGTCATTGTAAAACGAGATCCTTGAACTGCTTTTCTTTCACTTATAGTATCGATGAAAATTCTGCAATATTATGTACAACAACACCTTCCTTTGGAGTTTCAAGAAGCTGAACTCCTAAACTAGCTAGTTGACGTAGATCCTTAGTCACTCCTTGACTTACCACGGTCTGATCACCAATATTCATGATTGTCTTATGACTCAGAGCATTAGCTACGATATTTGCTTGCCCTGGATGGTATAATATATCAATGTCATAATCCATTATTAGCTTTAGCCATCTCCACGGCCTTAAATTTAGGTCTTTCTTCTTAAAGATGTACTGCAAACTCTTATCAGTATATATATCAACGTGAATCTTATATAAATAGTGGCGCCATATTTTCAGAGCAAACACAACCACTGCTAGCTTAAGGTAATATGTTGGGTAGTTTTTCTCATGCGCTCGTAGTTATCTAGAGGCATAAGCAATTACCTTACCATATTGTGTCAGTACACACCCTAAGCCAACTCCTGAAGCATCGCAATACACAGCAGACCCCTCGGTGCCTTCTGGAAGTACTAGCATAAGGGCAGAAGTTAGCTTATTTTTCGGCTCTTGGAAGCTCCTTCACATGCATCATTTCATTGTATTAGTTGCTTTATGTGTCAACTTTGTTAGGGGTGCAAAAATAGAAGAAAAACCCTTAACAAACTTCCTGTAATAACCTGCCAACCTTAGGAAGCTTCGAACTTCTGTGGGTGTTGTTGGCCTTGGCCAATCCTTCAATGTCTCTATCTTTTGTGAATCAACCCTTATTCCTTCTTCGAATAAAATATGACCTAAGAATGCTACTGATTTTAACCAAAATTCATATTTAGAAAACTTGGCATCTAACTGCCGATCACGAAGAATTTGCAATACTTGTCGTAAGTGATTTGCATGGTCCTCTTCTGATCTTGAATACACCAAAATATCATCTATAAATACTATCACGAACACATCTAAGAATGGCTTAAATACCCTATTTATCAAATCCATGAAAGATGTCGGTGCATTCCTTAGCCCAAATGACATAACAAGAAATTCAAAGTGACCAATAGCGTGTCCTGAAAACGATCTTGGGTATATCTTTCTCCTTCACCCCCACTTGGTGATAACCTGATCTCAAATCAATTTTCGAAAAGTATTTGACACCCTGTAACTGATCAAATAAATCATCAATCCTTGAGAGGGGATACTTGTTCTTAATTGTCATGCTATTCAATTGTTGATAGTCGATACACATTCTCAAGGTATCATCTTTTTTACGTACTAACACTGGTGCACCCCAAGGGGACACACTACGCCTAATAAAATCCTTCTCCAATAAGTCTTTTATTTACTACTTTAATTCATGTAATTTTGTCCATTTAATATGGAGGGATGGAAATAGGTTGCGTGCCAGAAAATAAATCAATTCCAAAATCTACTTCCCGTTCTGGAGGTAAACTTGGAAAATCTTCAGGAAACACATCCATAAATTCATTCACTGCTGGAACATATAGAAGAGTTGGTGATTCCGCCTTCATATCCCTCACTCTAACTAAATGACATATATATCCCTTAGAAATCATCTTTCTTGCCTTAAAATAAGAAATAAACTTATTCTTTGGTGCCACAATATTATCTCTCATTCAAGAACTACCTCATTTGGAAAGTAGAAGTACACACTCTTAGTTTGGCAATCCATGGTAGCATAACAAGAATATAACCAATCCATACTCATTATAACATCAAATTCCACCATTTCTAGCTCAATAAGGTCAGTCAATATGTCATAGTCACAAACAATTACTACACAGTCATAGTAAACTCTTCTTATTATAATAAATTCACCGGCTGGTGTAGACACTTCAAATGGTTTATTCAATAATTTAGGTGTTCTCTTGAGATTCCTAGTAATTAGTAAGTGATGTATGATAGTGTAGAAGCAAGGTCAATTAATACATATACATTGAATAAAAAGATGGACAATGTACCTATGATAACATCGGGTGAAGCTTCTAAATTTTGCCAACTCCCTAGAGCATAAGTGCGATTCTATACTCCGCTAGAGTTAGCTGACCCTCTAACACCTCTACCACGACCTGTAGGTCCCTGGTGACCCCCTACCTAATGAAGGAACAGATAATGACGATGATACAACAACTGATCTAGCAGGTTGTGATATATCACCCATGTGTCTCCTCGGGTAATCTCTCATCATATGCCTCGACATACCACACCAATAACAAACATCTGTCCCAACATGACATGTACCTAAATGACTTCTCCCACATTATTTGCAAGGCTGCCTAGGAGTCATTTGCTGGCCTGTCGATTATCTTATTATTCATGAACCTTGTCCTTCACTTCTTTGACCAAACTATTACCTCTAGACCCTTGAAGTTGTGGTGGAACACTAGCTGCAGAGTAGGAGGATGATGGCCTATGCTTTCCATTAAAAACCCAAAGCCTAAGCTCACCTTGGGATGGTGTAAACTACCCTGTTGAGCTGGCCCTCTTGGACTGTGTCCTTTCTAACTCTTGTGTTATTCTTCTTTTCCTCTGGTCCTCCTGTTTTTGTGCAAAAGCTTGCATCCTCGCTATACCATGTCTTTATTCAGGGAAGCAATGGTACAATCACTAACCCAATATGAATCCCACCTATCCACATATAGATGACTTCTATCTGCCATAGTAGCAATTATATTAGGAGCATACATGGTCAGGGAATTAAATTGAAGGCTATATTCCCTCAAACTCATATTCCCTTGGTGGAGATTCAAGAATTGCTTTGCAAAGGCCTCTCGGATCTCTAATTGCAAGTAATGGTCAAGAAATGCCTCTCTGAACTCTTTTCAAACAGTTAGAGGTGCATCTATATCCTTAGATTTCTTCCAAACTTCATACCATAGTATAACTACACCCTTCAATCTATATGTTTAGCTCAACAACTTCTGTACCACTCACATGCATAACATCCAAAGTACATTGGATCTGATCAATAAAGTCTTGTAGATTTTCATTAGGATCTAACTTGGTAAAGGATGGAGGGTCCAAATTAAGGAAGTCACGTATCCTCGTGCTGGCTGCCCTATTCCCACCACCTGCACCCATAACTGGGCCTTGTCATCTTTGACCTTGGCCAACAACTATACAAGTCAACAGTTGGACTGCATTTCTCAGATCTTAGGTGGCATCGGTAGATGGTTCTAGGGGAATTTCATTACTTGCTGGTTCATCAGGAGCTGGTAGAGTTGAAAATGTCTGTGATAGAGACTCATCTTGAGCCTCATTTCGTTGTCTCACCAGACTAGGTATACTAACCACCACTTCTACTTCCTTACTTTGCCTTTATTTTTCCTTGTTTCAGGCATATGTGTTGAACAAAACAATTTAAGGATTAGACACAATCCACCTATTACACTTGGCTATATTGCACGATCTAAAAAATGAAAAGAAAGTGACAGCTCCTAAATTTCCCGTAGCCTCCTTCTTATAAATGGGGTGCATAGCACATCCATAAACAAGACTCTACTTGACACGACTTTGTAGACTCCCTAGAATAACTCACTCTGATACCACTTTTGTTACGCCCAAAGTCCCATAAAGGCGTACTAGCACCCGTTGCCGACAAGGCTCGGGAGAACCAACATATAACCATGACTTTCTATAAACATTATAAGGCGTTACCATATTCAACATGCTTTCAAAAAAAGTAGACAGTAATAACAAGCCAATAGGAAGTACATATGACTAAGCCGTTGGAGCAACAATGTCTAAAGTACGAGACATGACACACTTGACTTTACATAGTCTACAAAACCTCTAGATAAGAAAAATTATCTGATAAAGGTCAAGACAAGCCTCGCCTCATGAATAACTACTATACAATATAAAAATATAAGCTCTAGACACACAAAGCCCCGAAGCAAACTGGAGCTTAGTAACAACAGCTAGGTATCATGTACTCTTACTTGGGAGATTTACTAGCGCTTGTACCTGCAACATGAAATACGGGTCCCCCGTAAGGGATATCAGTATGAGATAATGTACTGAATATGTAAGGTAGGAAGTACTGTACATGAAAAAAGAACTTCAATGAAATTATGCACCAATGTACAGATGAGAGACTACCTATAGGCACGTTGTGGAATCATGTACTTTATTTTCTTTTTCTTGCTTTACCTTTCTGTACTGTATAATCTATGATCAACATATAATACAAATGATAGCTAATTAGTGGTAAATTAATGTCGGGATCGACCCATGCTAGACTTTTCTTTCACCACTCAGATACCCCCCGTAATATAGGATCGACCCATCGTAGGTGATTCTTCCACCAATAGGCTACCACTCATCAATAAGCAACTTACTTAATCTTTTAATTATTTTTGAGATGATTCTTTTAGTGATCATGATATTGGAGTTGTAGGACCATAGTTATAGTATGTGACATGTAAAGAATATATAAGACAATACCACAATGAAAAGAGTAGGTTACACAAATAATGAAATGCGTAGGAGATGAAACAACACATGAACTTTATTTAGCAACAAGAACCTATGTATCTTGCTATCCAAGTATGTACACAGATATGAAAACGACTATGTATGGGAGCGTATGAACATATGAAAGAGTGAAACATGGTTATTTGGCATGTCGGAGTTGGTAAGTGCCTTTATGTGACAAGGAAGGGTATAGGCTTCATGCCAAATAATATGAAATCAAGTAGAGTTACATGTCTTGTTGTATGACTACGTTATTACCTTGCAGTAACCTTCTTTTCCCCAAAGTACTTTTCTATTATAGAGTAGGTGGTAAAACTAGTATTAGCAAATAATAGATACGTCTTGGTAGGTCTAATGTCATAAAAAGAATGCACGGGCAGCACATGTGTAACTATCAACCCAAACGTATTCGTTCAACCTTTCCACCTATAATCTTATTTTCTAATATACGTTTGCATATACATGTCATCTCTAGCTTGTGTTAGATCGAATAACAGTCTTAAAACAGCCCACAAAGCACAACACAATAATTTTACACAACATACAAGTAGGCAACATAACGTTACGTCCTTTCACTAAAATTTAACGTCAACAGTCCCAAA
>JAOTQR010077495.1:0-12125 GCA_025774065.1 Solanum ossicruentum | reverse complement strand
TTAAAAATAAAAATTAAAACTCGATGACTAATTGACACTAATTTACGGGAAAGGCCGGACAAAATTGGGTGTCAACAGCTTGCTAACACTTTTTTTTATTAGCAGTGATGCCATTTTCAGGGAGCACATTTTCCCTTTCCAGCTGCTTAAAGACAACAAGTTCCAAATATTTCCAAATGGAGTTCTCACAACACTTTCAACAGAACCTATACACACTCCAGCCACTCACACTTCCCCTGATCTTGCACCCATCTCCATCACACCTCCTCCACCACCAATTGATCCCTCACTAATCACTGCACCTCTCAGAAGATCCACCAGACCTAAAACTGCCCCTACTTGGCTGCATGATTACATTTGTGGCAAGACAAACGTAGCCTCCACATCTTGCTGCCACTACCCTATCCAATCCTACATGTCTCACTCTAATCTAAATCCCACCTTCCAGACTTATTTGTCCAAACTCAGTTCCATCAAGGAGCCTCAGTCCTACACTGAAACAACATCAGACCCCCTTTGGTTGGATGCCATGCAGCAGGAATTACAAGCACTGCAGGATAATCATACATGGTCTATGGTTGATTTTCCTTCTGGTAAATAGCCTATAGGGTGCAGATGGGTGTTCAAGATTAAGTATAAAGCTGATGGGACAGTGGAGAGGTACAAAACAAGGCTTGTGGCTAAGGGATACAATCAACAAGAAGGTTTAGACTTCCAAGAAACTTTCTCTCCTATAGTAAAGATGGTAACTGTCAAACTTGTGCTTGCTCTAGCTGCTGCAAATCAGTGGTGTTTACACCAACTGGATATATACAATGCATTTCTCAATGGTGACTTGCAGGAAGAGGTATATATGCTGCCTCCATCAGGATTTGGCAGTCAAGGGGGGAACAACCAATTGTGTAGGCTGCACAAATCCTTGTATGGGCTCAAACAAGCCTCAAGGCAATGAAATCTGAAACTTGTTGAAGCACTGACCAGTTCAGGGTTCACACAAAGCCTTTTCAATTATTCCTTGTTCACAAGAAAGAAAGAAGATAGTATAGTGATCATTCTAGTATATGTTGATGACATGTTGATCACAGGTAATAATCAAAGTCTGATCCGGGAAGCTAAACCAACCTTGCAGAACAGGTTTAAAATCAAGGACTTGGGTGAGATGAAGTACTTCCTTGGGATTGAGATAGCAAGATCAAGGGAGGGAATTCTAATGAATCAGAGAAAGTTTGCCCTTGAACTGATTGCTGAGATGGGATTTACAGGTGCCAAACCAACAAGTACTCCAATGGAATACAACTTGAAATTGACTACTGTTGAATATGATGAACTTGTAGACAGATCAGAAGCAGATGTTGAACTGGAGGATCCAAGATCATATCAAAGACTAATTGGAAAGCTGCTATACCTAAACATGACCAGACCTGATATAACATATGCTGTCCATATGCTAAGTCAATTTATGCATAGGCCAAAGAGATCACACATGGAGGCAGCATGTAGAGTTGTGAGATACATAAAGAATGAACCAGGTTTAGGGATTCTTCCCAGCTCAGAGAGGATAAATCAGTTAATTGCTTTTTGTGATGCAGATTGGGCAACTTGTCCCAATTCAAGAAGGTCAATTACAGGCTATGTCGTGAAGTTTGGGAATTCCTTAATCTCCTGGAAATCAAAGAAGCATAGTACTATATCCAGAAGCTCAGCAGAGGCAGAATACAGAAGCATGGGAGCTGCAATTTCAGAGATAATATGGCTAGTAGGAATCAGCAATGAGCTGAACATGGGGATCAGGACACCAGTGAAGCTGATAAGTGATAGCAAGACAGCTATTCAGATTGCAGCCAACCCCATCTTCAATGAAAGGACAAAACATATTGAAATAGACCTACACTTTATAAGAGAAAAGATTCAAGATGGGACAGTCAAGACATCTCACATTGCATCCAAGGATCAAGAGGCGGATTTGTTCACAAAGGCCTTAAATAGATCACAACATACATACCTCTTGCGCAAGCTAGGAGTGTTGAACTTGTTCACACTACCTAGCTTGAATGGGGGTGTTGAAGAATGAAAGTAGTTAGCAGTAATTTAGCCTGTTAGTTGGCACTTAAGTGTTAATAATGCAGTGAGGATTAATTAAGAGTTTGTTTAGTTAGTTAATTAGTGATTAGCAGTGTATATATACATAGATAACACACTGTACAAATGTAACTATCATTTTTTCCACAAAAACTACTTTCCCTTTCTACAAGAAATGTGAAGATGCTCTCTCTGTTTTGAGCTCTCTGTACACGAAATCTCTCTTCACCTGTGCCTTGATTCCTTCTCTTACATGTAGCTGAGAATTCCTTTCAAAACCTTTCCAGCCTCATTTCTTTTATACTTTTTTTTCATTGACTTTTTAAATTTTTGTCCATTGACTTTTATTTTGATACACTTTTAAAATGTTTTTTTCATTGCTCTTCTTTGATTATGAATAAAAGGTTCTTTGTGATCATTTAGTGTTTTCAATAAAAAATATTTAGTGCTATTATTTTCCATAAATTATGAATTGTTTCTCCTTTTAAAAGATGAAAAATTCTGCGTACGTCATTGTGCCCAATCCTACTTAACCATTTTCTTTTCTTTCATCACTCTCTCTTCTTACTGGAGAATGCTGGATCATGTATAAAATTAAGCTATGATTAAATGTACAAAGCTTTGGTAAATTGTTTCTGCAAGGCTGAACTAATGCAAGAAGCTGAAGTTTTGATTAATGAGATGCAAAGGAAGGGATTGATCGGGTTAAATACCTCGATTTCTAAAGAAATTGAGTGTTTAAAATTGACGATAGATCATTTGATTCTATGGTTAATACGTGTTTGTCTATTAAAATTAAGAGCAAATTTATGTTAAAACATAATACTAGATCAATAATTAATTCCATCATAATTTATTTTCATATCGAACGCCCTAAAGGTCTTAGGGGCCATTTTGTGAGATAAAGAAGAGAAAATAGTCATGGAATAAATTTTTAGTGCTTCTTTATTTTTGTTTAGTTATAAAGTATAGTAACTTGTTTCAGGATTAATAAATTACTGAGATAAATTATCTCTCCTCTTCATGAAATAATAATAATGCCAGGATAGTTTATTTTGGGATAAAAGAATTAAATGGCAAAAAATGTCCTTCAACCCCTTTTAATCGTCATTTTGTGTTAGTATCTGCAATTTTAGCCAGTTTTAATTGTTGGTTGCGTGTAGATATTGCTGCAGTTTTGGCGGAGCTAATGCTGCAAATTTTCTTACTTGTGATAAGCGTTTTAGCCCAGTTTTGTTGGTTCTTTAGATGCAGTTTTTGCTACTGGTTTGATGCATTTTGGTCAATTTTTGCTACTAACTTGATGCAGTTTTTGATGGAGTTTGGGTCCAATTTTTTGCTGATTATTTTGATGTAAGTTTCGTCCATTTAGGCTGTAGTTTTGATGTAGTTTATGTTGGAAATTCTTACGGAAAATTCATCATCTTCACAAACACGAACATTATCATGGACACAAATACTTTATTACGCAAATTTGTAGGAAATTCATATAGCTTGAGACATGTCAAAAGACACTGTCCTCAAGGATATTTCACCCGATATGGGTGTATACCCTAAATTCTTCTAGTATAAAATTAGGAGCCAGAATCTAACAAAAATTAAATAACAAAACTCAGCATACCAATAGAATATGAGTAACTATTTGTTCCTTTCTATCTCTCCAAAAGAAAAGGAGTTGGAATTTATATACATAAGAGAATTAACAACAAATTGTTGGCTCCAACATAGCCAACCAACGGTAATTTTATATCCATAATGACTCCTTTTAATTGAGAAATTAATAGAGAAAATATGATTATAAATATTATGACAAATGAATAAGAAATGTAACGATTCAACAATTATGAATATTAAGAACTATAAAATGACTAATTAAGGATCTATTCAATTAGAAAAATAAAATTCATGATGGTCAAAAAATGAACGTAGACACTTAATATGAATACTTTCTTTCGAGATATTAAATTATTTTTCTAACATTTTTTGCTCCAATTTTGATTTATTTGAATTAATCTAGGCTTTTGCTTAAGATAGTGAAGAGGAGAGGCTTTCCACCAGCCTGTTTTGAATTTTGATTCATGTGGAATGCAAACTTAAAACAATTGAGATTCATTTGATTTGGTTTTGAGAAGTGAATAACTTAAGCTTTGCAATAAATATATAAAATTTTAAAAGATGGAAATTGTTTTTGTAAATCAACAACTTATCCTTAGAACGTATCCAATGTTTATTAATTTTAATACAACAAAACAATCAATTAATCAAAAATAATATTAACAACAACAATAACAATATACTTAGTGGAGTTCCATAAGTAGGGTCTTGAGAGGGTAAAATATACGCAAACCTTACCACTACCTCATAGAGATAGAGACTGTTTCCTGGGAACCCTCGTCTCAATTAAAACTTACACCAAAATAGCTAATTTCATCATAACTTAAGTTCCAACCAAACAGCTCAAGTAGTTTACTTATGTGGAAAAACTTGTGATTTGTGAATGTTTTTAAGTTCTAAAAAATTGTTTTTCATCTATAATTTAGGCTAGAAGTTTTTAAGCCTAAGAAGGTAGGAGTATTTTGTCATAATATATATATATATATATATATATGTATGTATGTATATAATAAAATTTGACTATTCCATTGTCTCCGAGACACATTTTTATAATCAGTTTAAACTATTGATTCATATTTATAGGGTTTCAGATGAGTTCTAAGAGTTAAAAAAATGTTTTAAGGGTGCTAATGCAAGTTGAGTGAAGTCAATGCGTGATCAAAGTGGTGAACATGCGATCAACAATCTTTTTTCTTTTTGGCTGAAACATCCCTTATTTCAGGATTTCTTCTTCATTTTTATTATGTCACCATTTTCAACACCTTGGGAGCTTGAGAGGGAGATTGTGTGAGAGAGTGCTTTCAGCAATTCGTATGATAAGTCTCTAACTCAATTCTAAATCATTTTTGTATCGATCCAAAAATGAGTGTGATGACACTCGCTTAACCCATCAAGACAAGTCAGCCTAACCTGTTCAATTCAATACATAATACTAAAAACGAAGAAATAAAGTCTAAAAGATAGGACAAGCACTAGATAATCAAGTCTATAAACCATCCCAAGACTGATGTCACATATACAAGGCCCCTAAATAGTAATAATACTCAAAAAATAATACAAGTCACCATGTCTAGTCTTCAAATAGAGCATAACATAATAAGAAATCCTTGAGAGTCTGTGTCATGCTCCGGGAGGGTACCCTAGACGTGACTGAGACTCGGAGACTACTGCTAGCCCCCAAGCGGACCACTCAGTCTCTTTGCCATTGTTCAGTCAATTCATCAGTGAAATAGAAGTGATATAATGATAATAAATGCTATGATATCTGTGGCCTCATACTATCAATCATCAGTCTATCATAAGGAAATGGAATAGATAACGAAAATCTCAAATGTAAGGAATGAAAGAAAGAGGGAAAAGAACCCCCGCCATCAACATTAACATCTATATCTATGAAACCTCTATACTATAGCCTGAAATGGTACCATGACAGGCCATGTCTCACGTGCTGAGAGTCTGGCGCGCGGAACTGCGCCCATGCGGCGCCTGGAGGCGTCCCATACCACCCCCAAGCCAGCCTAACCAAATGCGTACCGACTGGTTTCGCGCTGCCATGGACTCATCAGGGAAGCGGCAATAGCTCCCGACTAGTTGTGCGCTTCGTATGATCAGCTCCCTTCATAGTTATGTCCTTGACAAGCGACAAGCTCCCCAAACTTAATCGGGTCGGCATGCCTAACTCGGCCAAGCCAATACGCAACTTGGGAAGAACGCCTTATTGCTAATGCCTTCCCCCTTACTATGGCAGCTCAAAACAAGTCAGTACGTCCGCTTAGACGACCCTCCATGGTCACGAACTCTAGGGCCGTTACAATTCTCCCCCACCTACTATTGCGACGACCTCGACGCAATGCCGCATCACAACCTCGTGCATTACTTTCGTCGATACTTCCCTCGTCTCCATGTTCAGAATTGCACTTCTTCGGGCAGTTGGCTAGTCTGCCTTACATCGCGCTGTCCCTTGCGTGGTTTCATAGGTTTTCCAACAATTTTTATGCCCGAGCTGCTTCGTACGGAAGATGGACCTCACCCAATAATATTGACATGCTTATGTAATTGCGCCACTCCTTCGCACAGCCTGGGCCGCCACCAAACCCGGCAACAGGTCCTCCACCATGAGGACGAGACTTCACAAACAATCAACTTGGAGTGCGCCTCAACAAATAGCACATCATTGCCCACGGATCGACATACATGCTTCATCCTGAATCATCCAGTGCCTTACAACTCGCACCCAAAACGTTCACAAACACGGGGCTTACCATCATCAAACTCTGCCCCCACATAACTGGGCCTCCATCCACGGCCTGCACATCGCTTTGGTGCCTTCAACAAACGACATGACAATCAAAACGCTGGAAGAGCATGTCCCGCTATGATACCACATGAGATGGGCTGAGAGTTTGGCGCGCGGAACAACGCCCGTGCGGTGCCTGGAGGCATCCCATACCACCCCAAGCCAGCCTAACCAAATGCGTACCGACTGGTTTCGCCCTGCCATGGGCTCATCAGGGAAGCGACAACAGCTCCTGACCAGTTGTGCCCTTCGTATGATCAGCTCCCTTCATAGTTATGTCCTTGACAAGCCATAAGCTCCCCAAACTTAATTGGGTCGGCATGCCTAACTCGGCCAAGCCAATACGCAACTAGGGCAGAACGCCTTATTGCTAATGCCTTTCCCCTTACTATGACAGCTCAAAACAAGCCAGTACGTCCGCTTAGACGGCCCTTCACGGTCACAAACTCTAGGACCGTAACACATGGCTACTAAATATCAAGTAAAAAAGACTATCTAACAATAAAAATAAATATCCTCCGATTGCTGGGGAGGACTCACCACTGTCAGGAATGAAGAGCTCTGAACCTCAACGATCGCGCTGATGAAGTCCTCGGTCTATAGTATTTGCATCATAAAATGATGCAGCGCTAGAGGGGCATTAGTATATGAAATATACTGTATATAAAAAGAGCTAAAGAAAAAAGGAAACAGTTTAATCATCATCCATCCATCACTCAGCCTCACCTCAGATATAAAGGACAAGACTCTATCACCTCACTAGCTATTAAGCATCAAACATTCATATCACATCAGTGTTCTATCATCATGAAACCTATCTAGGAGTTTCTATAACCGATAACCATTACTTATGAGCTGGTAGTTATACAACGAAGAGATTTCGTTGTCACATCCGTCTAGTACCTTATCGGGGTAAAGGACGAGTCTGTCAGTGGATCCATAAGTTTGTCAAGTCTCCTTTTGGGATAAAGGAAACATCCGCTTTCACAATCCAATCCTCTCCTACTCTGGCCACGTAGTTAATGGCTTTGAGTGGGACTCACTCTTACCCATTTCGATACTAATACTCCTCCCAGGACTCAACATGCTCATAACTCCATCAATCCATCATAAACTCTCATCACCTAACCTCTATGGCCAAGATTATCTATCCGATCTAAGGGAATTATACCTATTTAACTCTGTCAACAATAATTTCAGCTATCACAGTCATCAACACACTCACCTTAGGACCCAGACTAAGTCAAGCATCACTTTCAGACATTCAAGGCTCTAGACATCCCCCTAAGTTCATTATTCAAATCTTTATAGAGAGTACTTTTAAGGATCAAGTCACAATCACACAGTAATAAAAATATACAGTAAACATTAAACATGACGATTATCAAACTTGGATATAAAAATATAGTTTTAAGAGTTAAAACAAGAATTCAAGATACTATCTAAGAATTTAATACTAAGATTCTAGGAATTTCAAGAAAACATGATTCAAGATTTTATAATATGATTTACTCATCCTAACTCTATATTGGCACATGGAATACCAATCTCATGCTTTTAGGTAGCCTTTACATACATTGAGAATGAAGATTTCTTCAAGAACTTTGATAGATTCTTGGAACCCTTACTCTTTCTCTCCTCTTCTTCTCTCTGACTTTGCGTAAAGACCTTGAAAAAAATGGATTTAAAACCCTTTTCGTACAAATATACATTTAAAAATCGACCTGAGGATATAAAAATATATCGGGAAGGGTGAAATTGCCCTTTCCAAATTAAAATAAAAAAACTGCATCCCCATGCACTAGTGCGCTACGCGCACTAGTGCAAAAATGCACTTTTTTCGTGAATTTTTGATTTTTATCGAATTTTTGAAACAAATATAATTGTGGTTCCGCGTCCTCTCTGCGTCACCGAAGGGGTGCGGAAACCTCACTATTTTAGGCTCTCTTTGGAAAAATTAATTCGCATTTTTTTCGCGATTAAGCAGAGTCAAGACCATTTTTCGAGTCATTTTTCCGCACCAATCGCAAATTCGGTCTCAGATTTTCCATCAGAGCTTGGGAAGATACGTTGTGCGCACGATAAAGTTTAGAGACTTTTTAGTAATTTTTATGGGGTGTTACAGTCTGCCAAAGAATCAAGCAGCTACCTCTAAGGGATCCAAAAGCTAGATACCGTATCTGAAAAATTTAACGAGAGGAATCGAGCTCACAACCTACTAAATTATAGCAAAGGTTGAGCACCACATAACATGACACTCAACAAATGGAAACAAAACCTAAAGTAAAGCAATGAAGAACACAACTACTCCTATCCACCCAACCACATACCGCTGAACTACACACCTCCACCTAAAATAATCCCAGCACAACATAATATACATATACAAACACATTATAGAATAGTTTCCAAAAAGATCCAACTGATTCCCAAAGTCACGTAGAATAATAGTCCTTTAGTACATAAGCAGTCACAATTTCATAACACAATATCCACATAGTTCAGTCTTCACATACAAGGTTTAAGTTATCAACTTATATCTCAGCAATAGATAAAGTTCAAAGCATTGAACACATCACACATGATATATACAACCACCTCAGGAAAGAATGATGTAAAATAGAGTAAATGCCATGAAATGTAAATAATGCGATGCAGTGTTAAAGTAATCATAATGTATGCCTGTCCTACAATACACATATGCTGATTGTATCAGAATGAAACTCATAGGGGCCTCACATGGACTATGTATCTATGAAAATTGCCAGTGGAGACCTCAGTGAATGCTCACATGATCGGTAGAAATCCAATCATATCATCCACCAGAATATTACTTCAGCACGTCAGCAAAATCCTCAACTAGTCATCTGTATCAGTGAACATTGCCGATAGAATTCTCGACCGATGCCCACATGAATCGGCAAAAACCTCGACATATCAAATCCACATGTTACCTTTCTTACCTCTCGGGCAGAGTCATCACAAGTATCAATCCACAAGTAACAAGTGAATACAATGAATAAAGTTTCAATATCATCACAATCTCAACATCAGTATTCTATCTGGAACCATTTTTCTTCAATTTTTCATCATCAATGGAACATAAAGCAATACATGTCAACATAGCACAATAATCATTTCATAAGCATAAGGATAGGCAAGATGTCTATATAGATCATATGCTTAATAATTAAAGCGGGATAATTCCACAACTTCACGAGTATAACAATTACTTCACAAGTCAAGAAATTGACAACATTTACAATTACCCAATTTGAAATCTCATGATTAAAGCCTACAGTAGTGTAATTCTAACCTATTTCACATTATTAATCACCCAATCACATTCACATAGGAGAATACTAGGCTCATTCATACTTAAAAAAAAGTTAGAAGTCCACTTGTCTTAATAGAAATCTCAATAAAGTCAAATTCACGCCTTTTTCCCTTCCATGGTAATCTAAATCACCATAATCTAGTCAAATATAACACCATAAACATGTTATAAAATTAATAAAACACTACAAATCAAACAATTCGGATGAAAATAGAAAAATGATCCAAAAATCTCATTCCAAAAAGATTTTCAAAATCTAGAAATTTTTACATAAAAATGATCCTCTTGTAATAATGAATATAACGGTGAAAACCATTTGAACAAGGAGTTAAAATGGGTTTACAATCACCATTTTTGTATCAAAAACCAATGTCTGAGAAATCTCCAATTTCTTCCATTAAAAACTTCAATTTCCATTTTAAAATCAAAATCTAATCAAAGAAAATTGAAAACATAACTTAGAAAATAATTACGCAATAGTCTTGTCTTGAAAAACCTTGACGAATATCTCTAAAACCATGCTGGAAATATTAAAGATAGTGAAAAATGATAAAACTCATCATTTTTAAATTAAACACTATTTTAGGCAATTTAACTCTTCGAGAACGTGGAGGTTAATACAGTCCATATCTCCACGAACGCGGAGTCCTCATCCGTGAACGTGGAGGTCTAAACACTTGACCTATGCGAACGCGAAAATAAAGTCGTGAGCCCGAAGTGTATACACAAGATATAAGATATCAACAATTGCATATAACACAAAAATTATAGAATAGACCCTCAGAATTCATTATTGGAGCACTCTAAATGACAAAACAAAGGCATGCACACGAGAATGACCTAGAAGATCATTACATACTCATGTCAAATTATAGAAAATAAGAAAAAGATACTAAAAGACTAAAATTCCCCCAAACATAATTTAAAAGACTTCAAGCATATATGTTACACCAAAAAGCTTACTCATATATTTGTCACGCTCCGAGCCTACACCCTGGATGTGGCCGGCACTTAGAAACCATTGCTGGTTCCCAAGCGAATCACTGGGCTCAATTCACCTATTCAATTAGAGGAAGATTTAATAAAACAAAAGAAAGTACTCAAGTGGGCATGCAAATTCTGATGTAAAATAATATTATATCTTGTATTAAAATAACTCAATGTTTCCATTGAAATAAATAATGATAGTTTTTTAAAATTGACTCTGAAAGTAAGACAGACTATACTATTTTATATTTAACTCAGTCTATGAAGCCTCTATCAACTCATAAAAAGGTGCCAAGACAGGTTCAAGTCTACGTCAAGACAATAAAAGAAAAAGGAATGAACTCAAATAAAAGGGTTCCTCCTAAAGTAAAGATATCTCACCACTGTCTGCGACTGAATAGATTTTCAATGAAGTGCTTGATGAGGATCTCTAAAAATTGTACCTATATCATGAAACGATGCAACACCGAGTGGCGTCAGTATGTGAAATGTACGGTATGTAAGATGGCCAAAAAGTATTAAGAATTGGATACTCACTTTAAAATCACACTTTGAGATAGTTTAATTGACAAAAGTATGTAAAAGTGCAACTTAATAGAAAGAAATACCGACTTTAGTGCATTAATGAACATAACTCAAGATATAAAAATTCTGATACTCAAGTGCTCAGCTCTGCAAATAGCTCAACTCAATTAAATATGCAACATAATAAAAAGAAATACTTCAATAAAGAAATAATAAATCTTATTGTGTAAAACAATAAACTTTACTTCTTGGGGAGTTTCTCTAACCAACAACCATCACTATAAGCTTCATGATGATACAACGTCTTCCCCATGCTGCCAGAGCTGTCGCATACTTTGTTGGGGTAAGGAACGAAAAGTAGGGGAGTGGATCCATCCCAAAACTGGGCCATCTCAGTGGCAAGTGAGGAGTTCTACCTTGGTACAATCCTATCCTACGCTGGCTACATAGTTTATGAGTTCAAGTTATTATTATTACTCTCACTCATATCGGTGCTCAATACTACTCCCAAAATCTATTAATTATATGCTCATACTGAAAAAATATTCTTACTCAAATTATTACTTTCTTCTCTTTGGTACTTAGTCCAACTTAACTTTCTCTTAACTTTTCTCAAAACTATCTAAAATCATAGGCTTCAAGCTTCACTATTCGTAAAATACTTATACTAATATTTTACTTGAGTTTAAAGAAAGATTTTGAACTTCATAGATTTTCGTAGTAACTTAAGAGCCTAACTAATTTAATATTACATCATGCATTATCTCATCAAAATGTTCCTTAAAA
>JAOTQR010077494.1:0-12126 GCA_025774065.1 Solanum ossicruentum | reverse complement strand
TTTATATTCACTGCTTTCATACTCAGTACATATCCCGTACTGACCCCCCCTTATGCGGGGGCTGCGTTTCATGCCCGCAGGTACCGACGAACAGATGAGAGAGCTTCCAGCTAGGATCCTGTATTTACCAGTGTTGCGCTCCTTTACTCCAGGAGCAATCTTTGGGCATAGACACCGGGGTCTACATTATTGTCACTATGTGTTCATTCGAGGGTATGGCGGGGTCCTGTCCCGTCAGTGTTTATTCTGTTATGTAGAGGCCAGTGGGCACGTGTGGGGTAGCTAGGATAGTGCATGGTGTGATCTTGTATATGACACTTTATTTGGCGGCTGAGCCGCAGCGGAGACCTTGTCGGCCCGCTTTTCATGATTGTTAAGTTTGTATATGTATCATATGCATGTTTCTGGGAGCTGCTGTCTTCTTTTTCAGGTGGCTTAGTCAATAAAACAAAGGAAACTCTGCCAAAATTTCTGCAGATTTCCAACTCAGGTAATTGGGATGATTATGTTTATGTATGAGTAGGTGTCCCTAACGGGCACAGGTCACGGCCCTCGGTGGGGTCGTGACAATACCTTTCATGGGGAAACTTTCAGATAGATTCAATCACCAATTTGGAACTCAAGATTCCTCTTTCTAACATCGGAGTAGGGCTTTTGCCAACTTTGAGCCATTTGAAACTTTTCTCTTATAAGCCTAAGTTTTTCCATAGTATTCATGACTAAGTCCTGTCATAGAAATGCAATCTCACCCACTTCAAACCACCCAATATGTGATCTATACCATCTACCATACAATTCCTCAAATGGTGTCATTTCATACTTGCATGGAAGCTATTATTGTAGGAAAATTCAATAAGAGGAGAATGCTCATCCCAACTTCACTTGAATTCTAAAACACAAGCTCTCTACATGTTTTCCAATGTTTGAACAGTCCTCTCATCTAGCCCATCGGTTTGGGGATGGAAAGTGATACTAAATTTCATCTTAGTGCCAAGTTCCTTTTGAAAAGATTTCCAAAAATGATGGGATGAATAGGACACCACGATCTGATATGATAGATAATGGGATCCCATGCAATCTACACAATTCTCAGATATACAAGTAAGCATAACCTTTAGCACTAAATGTTGTTTTAACTATTAAGAATTAAATTGACTTTGTCATCCATTCCATATCACCTATATGGAATCAAAGTGTTTTTTTCTTTCTTTGGCAACCCCACTAAAAGGTCCATATTGACTTCTTCACACTTCTAAGTAGGAATATCTATATCTTGGGCTAGGCCACCTAGCCTTTGATGTTCAACTTTGACTTATTGGCAATTGGCACACTAGGATGCAAATTTGGCAATGTCCCTCTTCATTCCATTCCACTAGGGTGAATAGAATAAGAAGAGTTGTAATCCTCTTGCAATATCAACTTCTTCAACTCACTATCATTTGCCATATACAATCTCCCTTGATATAAGAGTACACCATCTCTCCATTATGAGAAAATTTCTATCTTTCATTCTTTCACTAAGGCCTTCAATTCAACCAAGTCATGATTGAGGTCTTGGTTAGACTTAACATCCTCAATCAAAGAAGATTCGAACCCATCTAACACCATCACACCACCTCTTTTAGATTCATTCAAATTTATTCCCGACCTAGCTAATGTATGGAATTCTTTGGCCAACTTCTTTTTTCACAATCTTCTATGTGAGACATACTTCCCATGGTGACTCTACTAAGGGCATCAGCTATCACATTGGCTTTTCCCAAGTGATACTTCACACTCATGTCATTTTCCTTAGAAGCTCTAACAACTTCCGTTGCCTTTAGTTGAGGTCCCTTTGGGTGAAAACATGTTAAAGGTTCTTGTGATCGGTAAAGACATCGACATGAACCTCATACAAGTAGTGACACCAAATTTTGAAAGAAACACTACAGCCGCAAGCTAAGATCATTAGTTGGGTAGTTCTTCTTAAGTGCCTTCAATTGCCTTGAGGCATAGACAACCACTTTACCATTTTGCATCAACACATACCCCAACATAATCCTTAAAGCATCACAGTAAATAACAAATCTATCATTTACCTTTGAAGAGGTTAAGATTGGATCCGAAGTTAGCTGATCATTTAAAGTTTGGAAACTCTTCTCACGCTCATCCATCTACACAAGCTTTTACTTATTTTGAGTCAACTTGGTTAGTGGGGATGATATGGAGGAGAAACCTTCTACAAACATTCTATAGTGCCCAACTAGGCCCAAGAAACTCCTTATCTTCATAGCAGTCAATGGCGTTGGCCAATTTCTCACTACTTTGATATTCTTAGGATCACCTTTAATACTATCACTTGATACCACATGCCCATGGAAGGGAACCTCACTTAGCCAAAACTTACATTTGTCAAATTTTGCAAAACGACTTTGCTCCCTCAAGGTTTGTAATACCATTTTGAAGTTCTTCATATGTTGCCCCTCATTCTAGGAGTAGATTAGATTATCATCACTGAACACCACTACAAACATGTCAAGGTAAGGCTTCAATTCCCTATCCATAAGGTCCATGAATATAGCCAGTATATTAGTGAGAACAAACGACGTCACTACAAATTCAAAGTGACCATATCTAGCCTGAAATATCATATCAAGAATATCACTCTCCTTCACCCTTAGTTGATGATATCCAGACATCAGATCAATCACGGAGAAATGTATAGCCCCAAGAAATTGGTCAAATAAGTCATCTATTCTCAGGAGTGGAGATTTATTCTTAATAGTGACTTTGTTGAGTTGCTAGTAGTCTATGCACATACAGAGTGACTTGTCATTCTTCCTTACAGAAAGAAGCGGAGTACCCTATGGAGACCTACTGGGTCTAATAAAACACTTCTCCAACAAATCCGTTAATTGCTCCTTTAACTCTTTTAAATCCATAGGAGCTATTATATGGAAGGACTAAGATAGGTTAAGTGTCGGGTAAGAGTTCTATGCCAAAATGTATCTCCCTTTAGGGAGGAACATCTGATAACTCATCCAAAAAGACATCGGGAAACTCATTGATAATGAAGACCGACTCAAGACAAAGAATTTTGGAAGTAATATCTTTAACTCGAACTAGATGGTATATGCATCCCTTTGAGATCATCTTTTCTAGGCTTTTAAGAAAGAAATAAATCGACCTTGACATGAATAATTCCGACCCTCAACTATAGAATGGATTCATTTGAGAATTGGAATTTGACTTTAGGAGTCCTACAATCGATGGAGGCATAGGAAGCAGTTATCCAATCCATCCCAAGTATTAAATCAAAATCAACCATGGAGAGTTCTACTAAGTCACAAGAGAAAACTTTATGCACGATGAAAATAGGAAAATTTCTATAAACCCTTCATGCAACAATGGACTCGCCTATAGGGGTACATACTCCATAAAGGTCATGAAGAACTTCGGCACATGTATGGAAACTATTTGCGAGAAAAGCTCCCGAGTCTAACAGTACCTATGCATTATGAACTTTCAATATACTGGTAACAACATCTAAGACCTGTTCAACCTCTTGTCAAATATGAAGTGAATAGAAACATTTGGTCCTTGGGGCACATTGAACTTGCCTACCTTGGCCTTGGGGCCTTACAACTTTACTCCTATAATCCTTGGCACAGTGTGTGGACTTTGCACACTTAAAGCATGCATTTGAATTGGCTAAGCACTCTTCCTTATGGAGCTTTCCAAACTTGGGGCAATTTAGGCTTTAAGGCTTTGGAGCTATCCATTATCTTCAGTGGTCTAGGGAGAAGGAGTGTTGGTAGACCCTTTTCCATCTTGCCTTTTGCCACTTTGGAACTTGTGACCTCCACTCCATTGGTGAAAATATCCTTCATCATATCCTAAGCTTTATTGGACTCCCTTACTCTCCCTCTTAGCTTCTCCTCCTCAATTTGCTCAGTGTAGCTCATCAAAAAGTAGATGTCCTATCTCTTTCACAAACATTGCCATCTTGCACTCTATTACCACCAAGTCTGATAAACCAGAGATTAATTTGCTTATGCATACTCTTAGATTCGTTACCATGAAAGGAGCATATTTGGAGAGCTAGGTAAACTTGACGGCATACTCCTTCACACTCATGTACGTTTGCTTGAAGTTGATAAATGCTTTCACTTTATCCCTCCTCAATTGTATAAGAAAGAACCGGTCCAAGAAGGAACCCTAGAACTCTTCCAATTCAATTGAACCCACTCCTTGGACCCTCTAATCAGCCCATTGCTCATACCATATCTTAGCCACCCCTTTAGTTAGTGGACCACCAACTCTGCTTTCTCTTCCATTTAACACCCATGATGATAACAATTCGTTAATCCTCATTTCTGATGTTGGTCGGGTCCTCTTTTGTCTTAGAATTTTGGAACTCCAGTGGACTAATCTTCATTAAGTCTCTAACCTATGTAGCCAGAGTAGGCACTTTAGAAGGAATGGAAATATCCCTCTTGGCTTGATTGACCAGAGCTTGGGCTAGTATAGTGAATACACCCCTAAGCTTTGGATGAGACACCCCATTATCTTGTTGTAGCAGAGGGGCTTGTCGTTTGAGAATTCCTTTGTTGTGGAGCTCTTTTTTGTGACATGATCTAGAAATAGCAAAGAGATCATCGTCGATTATCGAAGAACCTTAGTGAACTCTAAAGGCACTACATGAATAAGAAACAAAGGAAGACTTACCTAAATATGTTATAGCCTCTCATTCACGATAGTGACACACTTCAAAATCTTTAATAAGACTCTACTTGACACGATATGTTTGGACATCCATGGAACATTTTAAAACCTTGTGCTCTGGTACCAAGCTTGTACTAACCCAACCTAGGGTGTAGTCATCACATAGTAAATGAGACACCCAAAGGCTCCTCACCCAGGTCAACTCAAATATCAAGCATTCATAGGCATAAAACTCTTGCATTTGCAAAGTAAATTGAGTAGGGTCTATGGGATAATATTCTGACAATGAAAAAACGTAAAATATGTAACTTTTGTCCAAAAATCATACTAACAAGACCATGAATGGATAGAACTGGTACCGGTCGGTGTCCCTCAAATAGAAAAGACTCCAAACATTAACAACATCGGATGTAAAATCTGTTAAAAGCCAACATATATATCAATCTCAAATGCATAGCTATAATGGAAAATTGTAGAGATCTGAACTGAAGGCTCACCAAAAAAACACTAGTCTTGAGTATCGAAGAAATAACCATGAGTCGATGGAGGAGCACGTGTACTTACACGGTTAAATCATGCAGGAAAATTTTGCATTAGTACTTTTGGAATGTACTAAGTATGTGAGATAGAATGTAAACATGAAATTATAATGCATAATTCATAAGTAAAAACATAGATATATATCACCATAAAGGTAATATAAACATGAGCTTAAGCATGCACAAGAAATAGTGCTCAATATTAACATGAATCATGCATAAATGGAACACATGTGATGGAACCAAGACATGGATCATAGACATTATGTGAATGGAACATAAACGATATATAAGACCATATGCACTATTGCGTGGAATCTAACATAACACCCTACATTGGTATGGGAAGATCACTTATTGAGTGGAACTCCATCACTTCACAACATAATCATAACACATAATCGATCTACGTGGATTCACTAGCCTAGCCTACAAGGGATCCTATAGTGGCATATAGTTAATAGAGCAAAGGGTTGCTTCTAGGGTTCCCTTATTGAACCATACCTTGATGCCTAATTAGGTGATAAGTCATCCCACAAACATCTTTAAGATGTAAGATTAGTGAAATTATGACACTTAGAATCATAAGTAGAAATCTCAAGAGTACCTCAAACTTAAGGAATCACCAAATGAGTATTGTCCTTTCATCTTTGGAAAATTCTTAAAACATCTTTTAGGGTATTATCAACATGTTTATATGTTTGACATTCATGACATTAAAACCCTTATTTGATGCCCTAATCTTCATCATATATTATGTGAAATTTGACTCGAATCTTAGTCACAACTCATGAGATTCATGCATAATCATGGAAAGGATATATTTATTCAAACCATTTAAAACTGCCCACACCTCATTACAAAAATCCACATCATTGACATTATCATAACTAACATGAGACACATGAAAATACTTAATATAAGATCACATGGTGACATTGCAAACATATAGTACTGTAAAACATCATGAAATCATCATTAACATGCAAGGTAGTATCATGAAACTTAATGAAAAGGTAAAAACCTATTATGTAGGACTTTGTGGGTGAAATGAGATCCACAAAATCAACTCACATACCTTGGGTGAATCTTAGGAAGAAAGAACTTGCTATTATGTAAGAATTCCTATAAAACCTAGAGTCCTTAGCTTGTTCGTACCTTCTTGGAGAGAATATTTTTGCCTTATGAAATTTTAGAAGTGGGAGAATGAGAGGAATGGGGGAATTCTTAGGGTTTAGGATCTCATATAGGGCCCTTGGAGTCCTCAAATTGACATAGTTTAGGTTTGGGATTGGCGGAAAGGATAAAATCACCCTTCTGTTGGACAGGAACCACAAGACCCTGATTATGGGCTACATATGGAACCATGGGCCATGGTCCTTATCATCCTGTTCTCCATTTCCAATCTTGAGAAATAGTTTACCAATCCATTACCACCAAATCATTATCCATGAGCCGTCCTTTAATATATAGGCCATGGAATCATTCCACACTTAGCTAAATTCTCACTTTTCCAAACCTCATCTATGAAGGCTTTCCATGGGTGTGGAATGGATTACAATTCATTCTTTTAATTATGGTCCTCTTTCTAGAAACTCATAATTCCTTTATGTCTGGAACTCACACCCATGACACATTCTACGACTTATGAACTATTCTACAGGCTGTATAAGGCTTTGTGAACCACTCTACATGTTAAAATTTTTACAACTTTCTAAGGCTTGTATCTATGAAGTTGATCTATGGCTCATGGTCTAGACCACATGCCATGAACTTGGCTTAATGGACTGACCTTGAGCACTTCCAGTCTAACTTTTTCTGCACTTTCTAGTCTCCTAACTTGAGGTTCATTACAATATACATGGAGAATTTAGAAGGGACTCCATAGATGAAAGGATTCTATGGATAAAACTTACATACATTTAGTAAGAGTGTAAGAATTTCGACAGAAAGTAGAGAGCTTGAGTTAATCTTCAATGGGGATCCTTGTTTGTTTAAGAAGAAATCTTTTGAGAGTAGTTTTAGAGATTGAATTTTTGTAATGAGTGATTTGATGAATAATAAGGTCAATTTGAGAGTTCAGTGATATTTATAGAATAGGTTTTGATCATAAAAATTTGTCCAAATTCATTTTAGGTCAGTTATGAATAAGTCCAAATGATTTCTCTTGAAACTCAAATTGTTCGAAACATTTTGACCTATGGTGAACCAAGGGGTAACGCGAACTTGTTCCCATGTAGGTCATTTGCAAAGTTCAATATTCCCTATTTTGACCCAAGAATAAGTTTATCTCACTTTTGTACTGAAATAGACCCTCTCAACGATGCAGAAAGGTCTCGTACTCTTCAAGAAATGCAAAATTCTACAAAAATTGTTTTTTGATATGGTTGATCTAAGAATCGAAAGGGACTATTTTCCCACACAAATTTGACTCCTGATTAAGAATCCATTCTCAGATTTTCCAAAAAGAATACGGATAATATGTTATGCAAGACATCTTTCATAAGGTCATGAAGGGATTTTGAGAGATGTACAGTGTCTCCCCTTTGGAAACATTCGTCCTCGAATGGAATTATGATTAGCTTGAGTAGTACGTAATTAACAACTCATCATGAAAATAATGATGCAACTTTAAAACATGTATAGAAATCTTTTTATTAGTTTTCATGCATGTAATGTGACGTAGAGAGATTGATACTTAGGAGCTTGGGCGAGATCAAGCATGAGTAGCTTGGTACCTTAGGCTTGAGTAGAAGGAAAGACTTATGGATATTGTTTCATCATGTTCTCCTCCACTTCACATGTTGCACTTTCAACTTGTTGATTTCTCCACAAACTCTTGACTGATACAACTCTCTTGTTCTCAGTCTTTTAACTTGTCGATCTAAAATCTCAATCAGAACTTCTTCAATATAAGTTAAATTTTCCTCAATACTCATGCCATTCTTTGGTACAACAACATTTGAATCACCAACACATTTCCTCAACATTGATTTATGGAACACCGGATGAACCATAGACAATTCCATTGACAATTCTAACTTACAAGCCACCTTACAAATCCTTTGCAAGACCTTATATTGTCCTATAAATTAAACACTCAATTTTCTCTTCTTGCCAAACAACACTATACCTTTCATAAGAGACACCTTAAGAAAACCTGATCATCCACATTGAAATCAAGACTACTCTTTTTAACATTCAAATATGACTTTTGATGACTTTGGGTGGTTTTCAACCTCTCTCTTTTGAGTCTCACTTTCTCCATAGCCTCAAGTACCAAATCAAGACTAATCAAAGACATCTCCCCAACTTCAAACCATCCTACCAGAGACCTACACCTTCGCCCATATAAAGCCTCAAAAAGTGCCAACGTAATGCTTGGGAGATAGTTGTTGTTATATAAAAGTTCAATCCAAGGTGGATGATCATCCCAATTTTCCTTGAAGTCAAGTACACGTGCTGTGAACATATCTTCCAATGTTTGATAAATTGTTTTCTTGTCATGCCCATCTATTTGAAATGTAGTGCTTAACTTTACTTTGGTACCAAATTCCCTTTGAAAAGACCTTCAAAAGTGTGATGTGAGTTGAGTATTATGATCTTAAATTATAGATAAAGGCACACCATGAAGCCTTACCAATTCCTTAACAAAATATGATGGCATAATCCTCTGATAAAAAGATGTCTTAATCGGTAGAAAGTGGGTTGGTTTTATCATCCTATCCACGACCACCCATATAGAATCAAATTTCCTTCTAGTCTTGGGCAAACTCGTAATGAAATCCGTGTTTACATCCTTTAATTTCCACATATTAATATCAATATCTTGGACAAAGCCTCTCGGCCTTTGATGATCCATCTTCACTTTTTGGAAATTTGGGAATTCCTCCACGAACTTGGCTGTATCTTTCTTCATACCATTCAACCAATACACTTTCCTTAAATCTCTATACATTTTGGTGGGTCCAAGGTGAATAGATTACCATGGTTATGTGCTTCACTCAATATCATTTCCCTTAAGTAATAAACATTTGGTACACACTATCAACCTTGGTAACCAAGTATCTATCACAACCCAATCTCAGTCATGAGGAAGCTTGCTGGTCATACCTATAGGCAAGCCAATTCCTAACACGATGGTATATGTCCTAGCCTCTAGTCCAAACTAAATCGATACAACAATAATATATATGTTGAAACCTACCCAGAACCTCGAAGTCAATTGTATAGAGCTATAATAGACATAAGGACATATCATATACATATCAATAATCATAATAATATACCAAAACTAGGAGTGGCCCTATAAATTACAAACTTTATTATATAAGGTCGATATCTAGATATAAAAGATGGCCATCAACACACACGACATTGCAAAAAAATAGAGCTCCCGGTGCGCATCAAAGGTCTCCTATGTGCTTCAAAAGTTCCCCAACTCGGCTATCATGGCCTGTACTTGGACCTGCATAATGGAAAGATGCAGAAGCAAGGTTGAGTACCCAAAAAGGAACCCAATAGGCATCGTCAGCCAATCGAGTGAAATAATGAACATGCATAAGGCCTAAATATACAAAGAACAACTAACTTAGGTCAAGGAATTTTCATATGTAGGACCACTCAAACTACTGAACCAATCTAAGTAAAGAATAATGATAACCTGTACCAACCCAAGTACTAATCATCAATATTGACTGATGAAGATTACGTAGGCCAATACCACAACTGCCCACAACTGAGGTATAATGCTTTACGGGGGTACAAGGCCCTAGTATACATGCTTGTACGTCAACTCGGCCATTATAAGCCCAAAAGGTACACTCGCACACAACAATAATGTTAACAAAAAATCACAGAATCCCATAGAACTATCATAGAATCTCATAGAACCATCACAGAGCTCGACTCTCTACATCATCAGAATAAGTGTCACTTGTACGTGGGTGTAAGGCCATAGTCTCTCATCCTGAATGCCCTCTGAGCCCCCATAATCCCAAGAGGTACACCCACACACAATCATGGTGTGAATAGGTGAGTAGATTCACAGGTAAATAATCATAGGCCTCGTCACAACAATCATAAGTTAACCAATTCCTCGGCCTTGTGACGGCATGTGGCGCCCGATCCATTGTCCTCTGACCTGACCTCCGGTTGAGCAGACAGCTTGAACTAGATAGTCTGCACTTAGTATAATGATGGGACGAATCCCTCCTAGGAGAAAAAACCCCTCTAACATAAATAGTAGTGTCTCATCTCAGGATGTCAATCACAGGATCCAGCTCCACCGAATATCAATCACGAGGTCCTTGAATCAAAACTCAGAAAATGGTCAGTCATCTGAATCTACATCCACGACCTGGCATCATAGTCATACAACCGAGACACAGGTCCATAGAGAGGTGTACCCTGGACTCGAACTCTATAGACGTGACCATTGGTACTCAATAGAGATGGGAAGCATCATCTGTGATGAGATATATCAATCAGTCACTCACTCAACTAATCTATCCAGATCCAAAACTCAAAAGTCATATTGTTCCCAGAGTGAACGTAGGAAACGATAATAGCATCATGCCCAAAGTGAAAGTAGGTGATGAAAATCTCAACCTAGGTACCCCACAATCTAAATCCAACCCAAATAGTCACAATCACCACCTCTCTCGGACACAATAGAAACCCCAGAATCAGATGGAATGGACCAGTACACAACAACTATCGGCAGTACATCAGAAAGTATATGCAACACAAAACACCATAGAGTTATGCTTAGCTAAGGCCAAGTATACCATAACCTCATCAATTCTTAGTGCCTAGCAAAAACATTGATAATCACAATACATCATAGTTATCCAAGGCAACTAGACTCTACAAAGTTATGTCTATACCAAGATCAGGTGATAGTATGATATATAATTAATACAAGGTCTCCCAGTCAGCATATCTCTATAGCAACAGGCGATGCACAATCATACTGGTGCAACTTATTACGCATGCCATCCCCAGGCATCAGCTCATATTCGACCCTTATAAGGCCTTTTTTTGTGTAAAGTAACTCAAAGGGCAGCGTCAGTATAACCTATGCGAAGGCCCAAGAGGCTAGATAGTCAGAAGGATGACACTCACCAGGATCATATCGTAGTTTAGCAGCGACAAAGGATATCACCTAAGGTAACCATGTGCTGGCCCACTAAAAATGTGCCCCACTCAACTAGATGCCAGTCCTCAAGACAAACCCATATAAATATTGTCTCATAAAAAATTACCCAGAACACCCGTAAGATGTAGCCTACACTCGCTTATAGGGTCACACTCCAATCTCTAACCCACTAGTGGTTTAGTGTTAATGTATCTCGTATTACAAGTCACGAGGATCCTTTATGGTACAATTATGATCATCTCCAGAACCTGGTGTATCGTTAGTCACTAACAAGTGGCAAAAGTACATAATAGATAACCGCAGTATACAAGATCATATAAAGCAACATAGACTCATCTTTAGTCAGGAAACTCTACCATAAGTACTTAGAAAAGATATAGATAACCACAACCACATTATACATACATATACTAACGAAAAATAGATACTAGATTCAGCACACAAGGTAGGATATAATCACAGGTCAACCTCAATATCTAGTATATTCATGTAGTCTCATAACACACAGACATACAAGCAAGAGTCAAGCATAGTTACATACCTATCACATGTGCACAATTCCAACCAACCTGTTTCAGGCCCTTTCATAGTCACATGATGCAAGAATTCAGGTAATATAGTATCTACAGCCAACATAGCCCTTAATACAATAACTACAGTCCTACAACATTATATATATATATATATATATATATATATATATATATATATATATATATATAT
>JAOTQR010077493.1:0-12127 GCA_025774065.1 Solanum ossicruentum | reverse complement strand
TTAGCTTGCCCAATTTATTTATACTTTTCAATATCAATCCCGATCCTTATCACGCTTCCGCTATCGCCTCATATTCCACAACATTTTGAACCTATTGTTAGAGATGTACCCTAAAGTGGGTGAAATATGTAGCACAAATATAGATACGAGAATACGAGGAAGGTCATCTGAAACAAGCTAATCCTACGTGGACATTTAGGCACATAGATCCATAGATGAAATGAATGGACCTGCTAAACAATTCGAATTTGAGCCATTGTTGATTGATTGATCTCCTTAATTTCAAAACTTCCATATCATGAAGACTTTCTTTGATCAAAGAGGTGTTGTAGTAAGTGAAATGCTTGTGCTAAACAAAGTGATGCTTAGTGCATAAAAGATATCAATTCAATTATTCAAGATTAGATTGTCCGAACTTCTCGTAACCAAATCGAAAAGCAAAAGCCTTGAATACGATAAATTTTCTGAAAAAGTAATACTCAGTGTATATGATTTTCTTTACAATTATGTACTCTTCAATCTCCACCCTCTAGAAACTATTTTCGGCTAGCATGTATAAAAAAATTGTTTATCTTGAACTCAATAAAAAAGAATCTGTTGAGTTCCACTTTCTTGGTGCAAAGAAAAAGTTGAACAGAAACATGAAGGAATTGAGGGGAGCAATGCTTTGTGAAGATCTTCTACAGCTACGCCTTTCTTGATTAGTGAAATGATATAGTCCATGAAGGCTGATCACAAGGTAATGTTATAGGGCCACTACTTGGCAACCCAAACTCCTCTTCAGACATGCTTAAAAGTTGCCTAATGACCTCATTTTCAAGGTAAGCAAAAGGAACGACAAAACGGGATTGATCAGCTGTATAGACTACAAAATGACCCTTCTCAACTACAGAGGATGCAGATGTACTGCAACTGTCTGTATCGCTGCCATTTCTTGGAAATGAAATCCTCTTCCTCTGCATGGCAGCAAACTTCTGCCATCTCCTGACCCTTAGCGCCAAGTATTGCCATTTTTTCTTGGAAGACTGGAAACAAGAAATTAAATGAGAAATTTAGAGATCTTTGATGGCTGAATTGATAATGCTTGTGCTTGGTGATGCAAAAGGATCATGAATGGGGGATAATATATACAAACTAGAGCTGAAGTTTTCGTCACTAACCATCAAAGGCAAAGCCATGTGCCGATGTCTTTTGGCCATGTTGGTATGGGGCCTAAAATAATTGGATGAAGCTAGTTTTATAGTATAAGATGACAAGTTTTTTCCTTTCTTCACTTTGATCTACAACCAATTAGGCCTATTAGGAGTATATTACATACTTGATCCTTCTCACTAGTGCCAGTAATTCGAGACCATTAAATAAACAATTGTTGGTAATAAGCAAAACCATGTTTCGCGCTTTTCTTTGTCATGTAGATAGGTCAGCTTTAGATTTCCGTCTTGGCCTTAAATAAACGTGGGGCCTGATGTTGTTCTTCAACAAACTTTGGTTTGAATATTATCTAATAACGGAGTAAGCAAAAACCATGGGAAGATTCATGTGCCATTGTCTTGAATTTTGTTGCCAAATCCTCCAATATTTGTTGATGGGGGAGAGGTGCTCGGGTTTTCAAACCCACAAACTGTTTCTTTCATGTCATTCGAAGGTGTGACAACATCAATAAGTTACGATTTACATAGGACTATAAAATTTTTAAGTTCAATATAGGGAGTTGATACACAAGATTTTGCCACACAAATTCCAAGTGCAAAAGTTTTTCCTTCACAGCTCGAGGAACTAAAATTGGTCTAACTTTGTTGATGTGGGATTACCTGAACACCTTGAGTGAATTGCCTAACTGTGAAGTGTTAAAGCTGAAATTGGATGCTTGTTGTGGCGAAGAATGGATATCTGAGGGGGTATTTGCTAGATTAGAAGCACAAATCTCATGTCCTGGAAAGCTACAAATGATAGTCTCCCTATCCTTGAGCGCCTGGTGCTCGGAGCTTGCTTTGACTTGGAAGAGATTCCTGTCGAGTTTACAGAATTTTAGTCCTCAACTGGTGGATTCATTTCTAAGAAACTCAATGAACTAATACTTACTATCTCATAAAGTCACCAACAACAACAACATATCCAGTGAAATCCCATAAGTGGAGTCTGAGGAGGGCAGATTGTACGCAGACCTTACCGCTACATCATAGAATATCTCATAAAGTCACCATTTTTCTTATTTTATGTTTTCCAATGAAAAAAGGACTTTCTTATGTAATTACTACGTTAGTTACCAAATAATTGTTTGACTCAACTTAATAAACGAAATGCTAATTAAATTAAAGAAAAAAATACATATCAAAATGGTGATAGGTGTGTTATTTTGCATAGTTGTAGATGAGTATTTCCATTTGAAGATTTATAATGCTTGAGTTAGATTGGCTTATATAAAGAACAAATATTAATCCAATATTAGATTGTTGGCACTTCTCATAACCAAATTGTTAAAAGCAAAAGCCTTTATACAGTAAATTTTTCGAAAAAATAACATTCAATCTGTATGATTTGTTTTACAATTGTGTACTTTTCAATCTTCTCCCTGTCTACAGACTATTTCTGAGCTAGCTTGTACAAAAAAAAATTGTTGACTTAACTCAATAAACAAGAATATGTTGAGTTCCATTTTCTTGGCGAAAAGAAGAAGTTGAACACGATGAAGGAATTGAGAGAAGCAACGCTTTGTGAAGATCTTCTGCAGCTACACCTTTCTTTATTAGTGAAATGATATAGTCCATGAAGGCTGAATCACAGGGTACTGTTATTGGGCCATCACTAGGCAACCCAAACTCTTCTTCAGACATGCTTAAAAGTTGCCTAATGACCTCATTTTCAAGGTAAGCCAATGGAACGACAAAACGGGTTTGATCAGCTGTATAGACTGCAAAATGGCCTTTTTCGACAATAGAGGATGAAGATGCACTACCACTGTCTGCATCACTACCATTCCTTGGAAATGAAATCCTCTTTCTCTGCAAGGCGGCAAACTTCTGCCATCTTGAGAGTTTCTTAGCGCTGATCATTGCCATTTTTCCTTGGAAGACTGTAAACAAGAAATTAAATGAGAAATTGAGATATTTGATGGCTAAATTGATAATGCTTTTGCTTGATGATGAAAAAGGATCAGGAATGGGAGAGTATTTATATAAAGAGATTGGAGACAGACCATGAGCTGGAGCCAAAGTTTTTGTCACTAACCACCAAAGGCAAAGCCATGTGCCGATGCCCGCTGGCCATATGATATGGGGCCTATCATTTGTAGAAGGTGATAATTGATAAGTTTCTTCCTTTCTTCATGAATAACCAAGTGGGCCAATATAGTTGCTACTTCTGACCAATGCAAATAATTTGGAACCATTAAATAACATTTGCTGGTAAGAAGCAAAACCATGTTCCGCTCTTTCCTTTGTCATGTAGATAGGTAACCTATAGATTTCCATCTTGGCAATCAACTTCATCAACTCTTGTGGATTTTATTTCAAGGATGTTCTTAAAAGTGGGTCCTAATGTTGTTCTTCAATAAAGATTTGGTTTGAATACTAGATAATAAAGAGCAAGCAAAGACCATGTGAAACTTCATGTGTCATTGTCTTGAATTTTGTTGCGAAAATCCTCCAAGATCTGTTGACAGGGTGAAGTGCTCTGGTCTTGCATACAAGCATGGACCAGACAACAATTAGAGAGCTTGCTGTAGGAGGAGAGTGGAACGTCCAAATACTGAATGAGCTATTCTAGCAATATATTGTTGACCATATTGTCAATAACATCAGACCTCCTAGGGAGGAAAAGGAGAAGATAAGCCATGTTGGATGCAGAAGCTAATGGCTGCTTCACAGTCAGATCTTCCTGGTACTACATCAGACACAGGGAGGATAAAAACAAAATTTTCAAAAGTATTTGGACAAAGGAGTGCCGTTCAAAATGGCATTCCTAATGTGGAGGTTGTGGAAACAAAAAGTACTAATGGATGATACTTTGAGAAGATGGGGCATTGAAGGACCATCTAAATGCTGGTTTTGTGAAGAACTGCCCAAGAAACACTAGCACATGTGTTAATGAAATCAACTATTGCTAACAGGACTTGGCCCTACTTTTGTTCTTTTGCAAGTTTACAAATGAATGGACTACCTTTGAGAAGTGATTATGCTATAGCTAAGTGCAACTGGCAGAAAAGATGTGAAGCGATATTTTAAAGCTATTCCTAGCTTTATAATATGGGTATTATGGATGAGAAGGAACAGAAGGAAACACAAAGGGAAAACCACTTCTTTAACAAAAGTGATACACAACATTACAAGGAATGTATTGAGACTGATTTAGGTAAGAAGACCACAGTTCCAGCAAGCTAATAATTGGCCAGAAATACTATAGAAATTGGAGGAGTATAAACTCAAATTGAGGGTTTTGATGATAAAATGGGAGGTACCTCCAGAATAGTGGATCAAATATAATACAGATGGGGCTTCAACGGGCAATCGAAGGGTTAGTTCATATGCATTCTGCCAGAGGGATCAAAATGGAGACATAATGTTTGTGGAGTGTGGTACAATTGAAGTAACTACAAACACTGTGGCAGAAGCTAAAGCTATACTACAAGGAAACACAATCATGCTCAGGTCATTATTCAAACAGACTATTTAGTACTGTGGAAAATATTGATTAGTACATGGACTATACCATGGATGATCGCAGACACTGTACAGGAAATCAAAGAGTGTAAGCACATGAGAATTTAATCAATTAGTTGATTTTCTAGCAAACAGAGAAATTGATAAAGGAAATGCCGCATTCACGGACTTTAGAAGCTTGGACATAGAAATGTGTGGAAAATATAGGTTGTTCAATACTCTTGTCCCTCTATAGAAACTTGAAACCCTGAGTTTTGAAGTTCAATATAGGCAGCCGATACACAAGATTTTGCTCATACAGACTCCAAGTGCAAAAGATTTTCCATCACAGCTCAGGGAATCAAAATTCGTCCGCATTGGTCAGGTGTGGGACAATCTGAACACCATGAGTGAATTGTCTAATCTTGAAGTGATAAAGATGCTTTTTTGTGGAGAAGAATGGATAATTGAAAGGGGATATGTTATAGTTTAAAGGCTTATTAAAGGTTTTTCTGAATTAAAGCACAAATCTCAAGTCCCGGAAATGGACAAATGACAACCTCCCTACCCTTGAGCAGCTATTTTTCATAAGGTTACTCCCAAAAGTCACTCTTCTTCTTGATTCCGATTGTTTTTCAACAAAGGAAGTAATTTTATGAGATAATTACTATTAGATGAGTAATCATCTAAGAATTCGACACTCAATTGTTGGCTTCTGCCAGCAAATTCAAGAAGAGCAAGAAAACATTGGAAATAAACTACGGGATAGAGGTGAAACCTGAGTGGATTGGATTGGATTTGGATGGATTGAGTCCAAATGGATTGGATCACAATCCTTCTATATAAAATATGGTAAATAAAGATTTGTTTAAATATGGTTCGGATAAAAATAGTTCCAACTCACTTTATTCTCTTGAAGCCAAAAAAGATTAAATCAAAGTTAGATTGTTAATGTTCAATCCTTATCACCCAACCCTACTACCAAATAATTATTTTAAAAAAAAAGTTAATTTTTCATTAAAAAATTTAAATTTTTTCTAGTTTCATACGCAATCACCCACCTACTCTCACTCCACCCCAACCCTCATCCCCACCCTACCCGCACCTCTATCACGCCCAATTTTTAAATTTGCCCACTCCATAGGTCCCTCACTCTCCCCTATACCCCACTCTATCACCATTTTTAAAAAAAATCATCTCCAAGACCCACCGAACCCCTAACTCCAAATACATTTTTAAAAACATAAAAAATTAATTTTTTTTCACCACCTCACCCTCCATTTTCACCATAACCCCCCTCCACCCCTACCCCTGAACCCCACCCCCACTCCCAAATTTTTTCAAAAATAAAAATAAAGTTAATTTTATATGCTACCATCACATAGGGGTGGATATTCGGTTCGGTTTAGCAAATTATAAATTTATATATATAATTTAATTTATTGATATAATATTATATATAATTTTATAATTTTTTAAATAAAAAGTTTGGTTTTTTGGTGCACTGAAGTTTTTGAGACTCCTACACCGAACACCAAAACTAAGAACTAAGCTTTGAAAAAAGAACACCGACACCGAACTGAAAAATCGAATTAGTTTGATTTGGTTCGATTATTTTATATTTATGCCCACCCTAATTTAAAAAAATAATTTTTTTGACCCACCCCCCCTCCTCCCTTCCAAATTTTTTAAAGATAAAATTAAAAAAAGAAAATCATGCATACAAAAATATTTTTAGAGCAATTAAGATTTTTTTATTATGAATTGTGAGTTGGGAAATCTGTGGGTCTATATGGATACTCATATTTTATCAATTTTGACCATATTTGTATGAACTCTTAAAATGAATCAACTCATATTTACCCATTTAGAAAATATAAATAATCCATTAAAATAAATATGGATAAAATGGGTTGTTTTTACTTTATATGGATTGAAATTATCACCCGAATGTCCTTTCCCTACAATAATCCAAGTGGGTACAATATTATATTCCAGAAACTACCTCTCTATAATTGCTTTTGAAACTTACAGAGTATTCATCTTTCAAATTACCAAATAATTATTTAGATTCAACTTAATATATGAAGTGCTAACAAAATTAGAGAAAAGAAAATACTGATCCAGTTTGTTATCAATCCAAGGTTAGATTGTTAAGACTTCTTATAACCAAATTGAAAAGTAAAGCCTAGAATATGGCAAATTTTCTGAAAAAAATAATATTCACTATGTATAATTTCTATATGATTGTGTATTCATTAATCACCATCCCTTCTAGAAAATTTTTGACTTTTAACTCAATAAACAAGAATATGTTGAGCTCCACTTTCTAAGTGCAAGGAAGAAGTTGAACAGCAATATGAAGGAATTGAGAGGAGCAACGCTTTGTGAAGATCTTCCACAGCTACGCCTTTTCTTGATTAGTGATACGATGTAGTCCAAGAAGGCTGAATCACAAGGCAATATTATAGGGCCACTACTTGGCAACCCAAACTCCTCTTCAGACATGCTTAAAAGTTGCCTAATGACCTCATTTTCAAGGTAAGCCAATGGAATGACAAAACGGGCTTGATCAGCTGTATACACTACAAAATGGCCTTTCTCAACCATAGCGAATGAAGATGTACTGCAACTGTCTGTATCACTGCCATTTCTTGGAAATGAAATCCTCTTCCTCTGCATGGCTGCAAACTTCTGCCATCTCCTGACCATCTTGATGAGTTTCTTAGCGCTGATCATTGCCATTTTTCCTTGGAAGACTAGAAACAAGAAATTATATGAGAAATTTAGAGATCTTTGATGGCTAAATTGATAATGCTTTTGATTGATGATCAAAAAGTATCAGGAATGTGGGAGTATTTATATAAAGAGGCTGGAGACAGACCATGGGCTGGAGCCAAAGTTTTTGTCACTAACCACCAAAGGAAAAGCCATGTGCCGATGCATGTTGGCCATAGTGATATAGGGCCTAAAATTTGTGGAAGATGATAAGTTTCCGATTAGGCCAATATACTTTTCTCACCAATACTAATAATTTGAACCAATTAAATGAATAATAGCTGGTAAGAAGCAAACCATGTTGCGCTCTTTTCTTTGTCATGTAGATGAGTAACCTATTGAAAGAAAGATGTGAAGAATAATTTTGCAGGAATTGTCCACACTCCGTGATCCCTTTATATACAAGTGTTTTGTGCATAAAAAAGAAAAAATAAAACAGAAAGAAAATAATATTTACACATGTCTTATTTCTATTCCTTCATTCTATAACATAGTTATTTCTGTTGGTATCCCATGCCGCCACAGGATCTAGCTCTCTTCTGTTTCTTTCCTTTTCGATGAGAGCATAGATCTTTCAACACCTATAGATTTCCATCTTGGCAATCAACTTTGTCAATTCTTGTGGATTTTATTTCAAGGGTGTTGTTAAAATAAAAGTGGGGCCTATTGTTGTTCTTCAACAGATTTTTGGTTTGAATACTAGATGATAACAGAGTAAGCAAAAATCATGTGAAACTTCATGAGTCATTGTTGCGAAAATCCTCCAAGATCTGTTGACGGGGAGAAGTGCTCTGGTCTTGCATACCTACAAACTGTTTCTAACATGTTACAATAATGTTGCACAAGGCATGAGAACATCAAAAAGTTTAGGTGAAAAAAAAAAAAGGTTGTTCGATACTCTTGTCCATCTATAGCAACTTGAAACCCTGAGTTTTGAAGTTCAATATAGGGAGCCGATACACAAGATTTTGCTCATACAGCTCAGAGAATCAAAATTTGTCCGCATTGGTCAGGTGTGGGACAACCTGAATTCCTTGAGTGAATTGTCTAATCTTGAAGTGATAAAGTTGAAATGAGATGCTTGTTTGTGCACAAGAACGGATAATTGAAGGGGGATATGTTATAGCATAAAGGTTTTTTCCGATTTAAAGCACAAATCAAACAGACCCTTGAGCAGCTATTGTTCATAAGGTCACTCTCATAAAGACACCCTTCTTCTTGATTCCGATTTTTTTAACAAAGAAAGTAATTTTCGGAGGTAATTATCATTAGCTGAGTGTCCATCTAAGAATTCGACACTCAACTGGTTCAAGAAGAGCAAGAAAACATTGGAAATAAACTACTAGATGTTCTCTCCTACGATAATCCAGGCGAGTACAATATTATATTCCAGAAACTACCTCTCCATTGTAGCTTTAGAAACTGACAGTGTATTCATTTTTCAAATTACCAAAT
Source organism: Solanum ossicruentum (assembly GCA_025774065.1). NCBI lineage: Eukaryota > Viridiplantae > Streptophyta > Magnoliopsida > Solanales > Solanaceae > Solanum > Solanum ossicruentum. The sequence goes on along the minus strand of JAOTQR010077493.1, from coordinate 3,257 downwards.
AATTATTTTGATTCAACTTAATATATGAAGTGCTAACTAAATTAGAGAAAAGAAAGTTGTAGGTGATTATTTGCCTTTGAAGATTTATAATGCTTGAATTAGACATTTTGGCTTATATAAAGAACAGATATCCATCCAAGATTCGATTGTTAAGACTTCTTGCAGCCAAATTGTAAAGAAAAGCATAGAATATGGCAAATTTTCTAAAAAAATAATATTCAGTGTATACGTTTTCTATACAATTGTGTACTCTTTAATCTCCATCCCGTCTAGAAAATTGTTGACCTTGTTAACTTAATAAACAAGAATCTGTTGAGCTCCACTTTCTAAGTGCAAGGAAGAAGTTGAAGAGCAGCATGAAGGAATCGAGAGGAGCAACGCTTTGTTCAGATATTGTGAAGTTACGCCTTTCTTGATTAGTGATACAATGTAGTCCATGAAGGTTGAATCACAGGGCAATATTATAGGGCCACCACTTGGCAACCCAAACTCCTCTTCTGACATGCTTAAAAGTTGCCTAATGACCTCATTTTCAAGGTAAGCCAAGGGAACGACAAAACGGGCTTGATCAATTGTATACACTACAAAATGGCCTTTCTCAACGGTAGAGGACGAAGATGTACTACAAATATCTGTATCATTCCCATTTCTTGGAAATGAAATCCTCTTCCTCTGCATGGCTGCAAACTTCTGCCATCTCCTGGCCATCTTGATGAGTTTCTTAGCGCTGATCATTGCCATTTTTCCTTGTAAGACTAGAAATGAGAAATTTAGAGATCTTTGATGGCTAAATTGATAATGCTTTTGATTGATGATGAAAATATATCAGGAATGGAGAGTATTTATATAGAGAGGCTGGAGACAGACCATGGGCTGGAGCCAAAGTTTTTGTCACTAACCACCAAAGGCAAAGCCATGTGCCGATGCCGGTTTGTCATTTTCATATGGGTCCTAAAATTTGTGGATGAAGCTACTCTAAAAATAAAAGATGATAAGTTTCTTGCTTTCTTCTTTCAATACCAATAATTTGAAACCATTAAATGAATAATAGCTGGTAAAAAGCAAAACCAAGTTCCGCTCTTTTCTTTGTCATGTAGATAGGTAACCTTTAGATTTCCATCTTGGCGATCAACTTCATCATTTCTTGTGGATTTTATTTCAAGGGTGTTCTTAAAATGAAAGTGGGGCCTAATGTTGTTCTTCAACAATTTTTTGGTTTGAATACTAGATGATAACAGAGTAAGAAAAAGCCATGCGAAACTTCATGTGTCATTGTCTTGAATTTTGTTGCGAAAATCCTCCGAGATCTGTTGACAGGGAGAAGTGCTCTGGTCTTGCATACCTATAAACTGTTTCTAACATGCTACAATAATGTTGCACAAGGTGAGAAAACTTTAAATTGTGAATGATTGCTTACATTCATGTTGTAAATAAGTGTAAACATAGAGATTTGTTATAGTAATCAGATAGATAGCATAGCAGATTTAGTGGGACAACATAGCAGATTTAGAGGGATTTTAGTGGAAGATATACAGGGATTGAGTAGTTGATCTTCATGGATAGGAAAACGGATCTTTAAGGATAGAAAAACGGATATTTAGGGATATGTATTGTGTATAATCTCTATATAACGGAAAGACTATCACTCTGAGAGTCATTCAGCAAAATTCTTGTCATGGTATCAGAGCCTTTTCTTTGTTGTCTTGTCTCATAGAGTTTTTTTGTGGCTTCTTTCAAATTTTTTGAAATCTTGATTTTTTTGTTAGCTGATCGTTGACAATTAGTCCTAACACCTAGGACTTTTGTTCTTGGTCACTCTAGTTATTTTCTTGAGTCTTCCTTATTTTCATAGCATTCAAAAGCATGAATTCACATCACTTTGAATCCTTCAATGTTCATTTCACTAGAAAAAATTATTATTCTTGGGAATTTCAATTTCAGTTATTTGTCACTGGAAAAAAAATTATGAGGCCATATAGATGGAAGTGATCCTATTCCTACTGATCCTATAAAGTTAAGTGAATGGAAGATTAAAGATGCTGAGGTTATGACATAGATTTTAGGATTAGTTGACCCTCTTATTGTTCTTAATCTCAGGCCATACAAGACAACTAAGGCCATGTGGAATTATTTACAAAAGGTTTACAACCAAGATAATAGTGCAAGATGCTTTCAGTTAGAGTACGATATTGCTAGTTACACTCAAGAGATCTTTCTGTTCATAAGTATTTTTCTGGATTTCAGAACTTATGGGCTGAATTTACAGATATTGTCTATGCCAAACTACCTGCCGAATCTCTCTCTATGATTCAAGCAGTTCATGAGCAAAGCAGGCGAGATCAATTTTTGATGAAATTACACTCCGACTTTGAGAGTGTTCGCTCTAGCTTGATGAACGGTGAACCATCTCCTTCTTTAGATGTTTGTTTCAGGAATTACTTCTTGAAGAGTAGCGTCTAGTCACACAAACTGCTTTCAAGAAAGAAAATGATGTTACTATTGCATTTGTTGCTCAAGGTAAAGGAAAGAGAAGGGATATGACTGGAATTCAGTGTTACAGTTGCAAGGAGTACGGTCATATTGCTAGTAATTGTGGCAAGAAGTTCTGTAATTATTGTAAACAACAAGGACACATTATCAAAGACTGTCCCATGTGCCCTTAAAATCGTAAGGTCAATGCTTTTCAAGCTGGGATAAATGGTTCCACGGTTGATAACTCATCTTTGGGACAAGTTCTTACTCCTGAAATGATACAACAAATGACTGTGTTAGCGCTTTCAGCATTGGGACTACAAGGTAATAAAGTTACATCTAGCTTTTGGTTTGTTGATTAAGGTGGTCCCAATCATATGACTAACTCAACGAGCATACTAAAAAATGTTCGTAAGTATCAAGGTCTATCACAAATACAAGTTGCTAAAAAATGTTCCAAGATTAGATTGTTAAGACTTTCTTGTAACCAAATTGAAAAGTAAAGCCTAGAATATGGCAAATTTTCTGAAAAAATAATATTCACTGTGTACGATTTTCTATACAATTGTGTAATCTTTAATCTCAATAAACAAGAATCTGTTGAGTTCTACTTTCTAAGTGCAAGGAAGAAGTAGAACGACAACATGAAGGAATTGAGAGGAGCAACGCTTTGTTCAGATATTGTGAAGTTACGCCTTTCTTGATTAGTGATATGATGTAGTCCATGAAGGTTGAATCACAGGGCAATATTATAGGGCCACCACTTGGCAACCCAAACTCCTCTT
>JAOTQR010077492.1:0-12128 GCA_025774065.1 Solanum ossicruentum | reverse complement strand
ATTCTATGATATTAGAGTTATTGATTCTATGATGCTATGGAAAGCTATGAAAGAACTTGCGAGTTTAAGTTGGACTTTATGATACCCAAAATGAGGATTTTATTATAATGATGGTGGTTGGATTTGAATAACTTTAAAATGAATTGATTTTCCTCCTTTCTTGTCTCATACTCTTGAATTGCATGATTTTACACATATGTACATATACCCACTATGGTTGACTAAACTTGCATGACAAAGATCCTTATATGATGAAAGATTATTGCATTAATTATGAGACAAGCATGTTCTGATAAATTATGGGCTCCCAAGCATGCATTGAACTCATGAAAAGTTCATATGATTTGTAAGAAAAATGTTGATCCCTTATACTATATTCTACCCTCTTGTGAGTAAATAAAGTCTACAGGAAGGGGTCAAGAAAAATAACTATTTTACCCTCCTGTAAAAACTAAAGCTCACTAGAAGGGGTCAAGCATATTACAATCTATACACTCATGTGTTATGCAATGCCTGCTAGGAAGGGTCAAGTGTATGAAATGTTTTTACCCTCTAGTATAAGGTATATGCCCACGTGTAGGGGTAAAGTATATGAATGAGCTACTCTTACCATGTTATCATGTATTTACAAGTCATTCAAGTTAACATCAAATTTATGATTACTTCAAGTATTCTTTGGTACTAGACTTAGCACCAAAAGAGGCTTAAGGTGGGGGCTTGACCCAAGGGGTCCTTATATAAAGTCTTGGTCTCTTAACTTTGTGCCACCATAGGTTTATATTATTTCCCTAAATGGGCTGTATTAGTAGATCCAACTAGGATATGTTACTCACTTTGTGGGTCAAGCTTGGTTTACCTTGGCAAGTAGACCACTCTTTTATTCGGTGTGTAGTAAACATCAGGATTCTAAGTAGTATCTCACTTGGTCTTATATGTCAATTAGGGTCTCCTCCCACATATGTATGATATATTATGTAAGTTTGACTGGCTTCATTGCATGGTTTAAATTAAGCATCGATCATACATATCATATTGAACTTATATCTATTAATTATGATTATGTATTTTTATTATTATGACCTATGTCCTTTGTTGCATTGCAACCTGTATACTTAGTATAATTCAAGTACTGACACATGCTTCTTTTGCCTACATGATCTAATGACGTAGGGACCAGATGTAAATGAAAAGATTGTTTCCGCAGAAAGATGAAAGTAGATTCAGATCTCCTATTCATCCTCTTCTTCCTTGTGGCTATCTGGATCCTTCGAAGACTTCAATTGGTGAGTCCTCCACTGAGGCGACAACATCCACTCTACTTTCATGCTTCTTCTAAGACGTGTCTATTTTTGATTTTTATGTTTAAGGGTGATCTTGAGAAATGTCTTGTCCCTCGTTCTACTCGTACTAGAGGTGTTGTTGGACTTGGATATTATTGTATTGAGTATGACTCATTCTACGTTTATGTAACTGTGGAAGACTTCCCTTAGTTCCTTTTCCCTGCTATATTTTGTATATTGATGACCAGATGGATGTCCCAAGTCCCTCAATGCCCTTTAGCGTGAGTCATAGTTATATGCCCCTTGGACTTATTTTCTATGTGATTCATGCTTATCCTCTTCCCTACAACATCCCCATAGCGTGAGTCCAAAGCCCCGTTCAATTTAGAAATCATGTGCTATATGTTTATTGCTCTTTTATGCATATGTAGAACCAAGGATGTGATATGCATGGTTAATAGGCTTGTTTGCGATCTCTTTAAGTTCCCATTGGCCATGTGATGACTAGGCCCTAGGCATGGTCTGTGAAAAGCTTGGTATCAGAGCACTAAATTTGTTAATGGTCCTCTATAATCCAACACACTGCCTCAAGTAGAGTCTTGTTCATGGTTGTGAAGCAGGCCAACTATGAATAGAAAGCTATGAGGCATTTTGAGAAGTGGTTCACTTCTTCATGATCTATGTCATCCTTTACATTTAAATTAAATTTTCCTTTCCCTAATGGGTGGTCTTTTGCTCCTTTAGATCATGCCACCAAGGAGAATGGCATGAAGTGTTCTTACACCTGAGGAGGGTCCGGCCTATTCAGTTGCTCGAGCTCTTGAAGGAGAAGGGGTCACACATGCTAATACCAAAATGTTATTTCCATATTGGCACAAGCTGTGACCAACCAATTGAACCAAGGAGCCCGATCTCCTCATGCTTTCACCCCAAATTCAAGAGTGAGGGATTTTATAAGGATGAATCCTCCGGAGTTCTATGGGTCATAAATGGAAAAGGACCCCTGAGAATTCATTGATGATATATATAAAGTGCTTACTATTACGGGGGTGAGTTCGTAAGATAAGGCAGAACTTGCGGCTTATCAACTCAGGGGTGTGGCACAAATTTGGTTTATCCAATGGAAGCTAGAGAAGGAGAACAATGATCTCATTCCATTGGACGAATTTAAGGACACCTTCCTCAATTGATTCTTCCCTATCAAATTGAGAGAGACAAAGATGATGGAGTTCATAAATCTCAAGCAAGGCTCCATGAGAATGAGGGAGTATTCCCTTAAGTTTAACAAGCTCCCAAAATATGCTCCTCATTTAGTTGCCAACTCTACGGCAATGATGAATAAGTTTGTGTCGAGGGTATGCGACTTGGTGAATGAAGAATGTCGCAGCGCTATGCTTATTGGTGATATGGACTTGTCTTGGCTCATGAAGTATGCCAAGAAACTTGAAGGGGGAGATCTTAGTAAGAGAAGGAGGGGCGGAGTCCAATAGGGCTCGGTATGTTGGTAGTTTTCAAGGTTCTAAGGGTGGTCGTTTCCAACAAGGTGACAAGTTCCAAGGCCAAGGATCGTCCAATTCTCAAAACAAAAGATTTACTAATGAAAAGGTGTCTAACCCTAAGGCTCAAGATGGCAATGGTGGGATGAATTTACTAAATTGCCCAAAATGTGGAAGAAATCATGGGGGCAAATTCTTGAGGGATTGAAATGCTTGCTATGGGTGTGGAAAGGTAGGCCACAAGGTTGATGATTGTCCCTAGTCTCAAAACAAGGGTAAATATGGTCATCCTTAAGGACACAATGCTTATGTTGATCAAGGGGCACAAGCAGGCCAACAATGGGGTGCTCCCCATCCCAATTGGTTTTATTCCCTTCAAAAGAGGCAAGAGGTGGAAGAGGTGCCCGATGTTGTTACCGATATGTTAAATGTTTGTGATTATGATATGTATGCTTTATTGGAGCCGGGTGCTACTCTCTATTTCATTACTCCTTTTTGTTGCTAAAAAGCTTCATATGTGTCCCAAATTATTGTGTAAACTCTTTGAGGTGTCTGCCCCCGTTAATGAGTCTATTATTGCTAGAAGAGTCTATAGGCTTATCCCATGTCTATATTACATAAGTATTTCCTTGTGATTTTGTTGAGCTTGACATGGTGGATTTCAAAATTATTCTAGGGATGGATTAGTTACACACATACCATGCCTCCATTGATTATAGAACTCGTAGGGTTAAATTTCAATCTCCTAATGAGCTTGTCCTTGAGTGAGAAGGTCATAATTTAGTGGTTAAGGGTAGGTTTATTTCTTGTCATAAGGCTGAAAATTTATTTCTAAGGGTTGCATTTACCATCTTATTATGATTCAGGATATTGAGTCTAAAGTCCCTACAATCAAGTTGGTTCCGATTGTCAATGAGTTTCTTGATGTCTTCCCCAATGAAATTCTCGATGTACTCTTGAAAGGGAGATAGATTTTAGCATAAACCTCCTCCCTGATGCTCAACCCATTTCTATTCCTTCTTACAATATGGCCCTGGTGAAGTTAAAGGAGTTAAAGAATCAATTAAAAGATTTATTGGAGAAGGATTTTATAAGGCCTAATAACTCACCTTAGGGTGCACCAGTATTGTTCGTAAGGAATAAAGATGACTCACTTAGAATGTGCATTGACTACCGACAACTCATTAAGGTCACAATAAAGAACAAGTATCCCTTGCCAAGAACAGATGACCTATTTGATCAACTACAAGGGGCTAGTCATTTTTCTAAGATTGATCTTCGATTTGAATACCACCAAATGAGGGTGAGGGAGTGTGATATTCCCAAGATGGCCTTTTAGACAAGGTATGGGCATTTTGAGTTTGTGGTGATGTCCTTCAACCTAACTAATGCTCCGGCAATATTTATGGATCTCATGAATAGGGTCTTTAAACCCTATCTTGACATGTTTGATGTGGTATTTTTTGATGATATTTTGGTTGACTCTTGAAGTGAAGAAGAGCATGTGAAGCATGTGAGAGTAGTGTTGCGAACTTTGAGGGAAGAGAGGTTGTTTGCTAAATTCGATAAATGTGAATTTGCATTAAAGGAAGTTGCATTCCTAGGGTATGTGGTGTCGGGTAATGGAACTAAAGTGGACCCGAAGAAGATAGAAGTGATAAGAAATTGGCCTAGGCCCTTGACTCCAATGGATATTAAGAGTTTCTTGGGCTTAGCAGGGTATCACCGAAGGTTTGTGAATGATTTTTCCTTAATTGCTTCCCTTTTTACAAAATTGACTTAAAAGAAGGCAAAACTTGTTTAGACTAATGAATGTGGAAAGAGTTTTTAAACTTTGAAAGAAAGGCTTACATCCACTCCTATTTTGGCTCTACCGGAAGGGTTAGAAGGGTATGGTTTATTGTGATGCTTCAAGGGTTGGTTGGGGGTGTGTTTTGATACAAAGTGGTAAAGTCATAGCATATGCTTCTCGAAAACTAAAGCTGCATAAGCATAATTATCCTACCCATGATCTCGAGTTAGCAGCCGTCGTGTTTGCTTTGAAATTGTGGTGTCATTATTTGGATGGGGTTCATGTAGACACATTCATTGACCATAAAAGACTCCAATATGTGTTCACTCAAAGGGATCTTAATTTGAGGCAAAGTAGGTGGTTGGAACTCCTTAAGGATTATGTCATAAGTGTGCATTACTATCCCGACAAAGCTAATGTCGTGGTTGATACTTTAAGTAGGATGTCAATGGAAAGTGTGTCACATGTTGATGATGGCAATAAGGAATTGGCTATAGAAGTTCACCGGCTGGCTAGATTGGGGGTTAGGTTGAATGGAGTCGGAAATGGAGGTGTGGTGGTCATTGATGGTTCCAAATCTTCTCTAATTGAAGAGGTCAAGTTCAAAATCAACAACACATAAAAGATAGGTTAGCAATCGGATCTAACAACACATAAACATCAAAATCAAGTACTTTCAACACCCGTGACAACATTTGGTTCATCATCAACCTCTTGCCTCCTTGTAGCACATAGAACCTATTTTTACAAGAAGCACCAACTTCCTGCACACCATTGGGCTTTTGACACTCTTAAGCATCTTTGCCTTGTGGATGAACACCATTACCCGTATCATGAGCTTTTGGATAATTGAAAATCAAGTTGTCCACATGCAAAGCAACCACCAGTCTCCCGATAACACAAACCTCTATGGTTCTTACCACACCTTCCCACACATAGGAATAATTTGTGCACCATCACCACCATGATCTTTGTATTGGGCACCCTATCATTGGAAAACCTCTGGTTTTGAGCCTTAGAGGACCCTTGTCATTGAAACTTCTGGCCTTGTTGAAAACGACCACCTAAAGCACCTTGAAATTCACCATCACCAATATGAGTCCTTTTTCTCCCTACCTTAGGTCACCCTTAGCTTATGTCCAACATCACCACACTTGAAACAACCCTCATGTCACAAGCCGAACTTAGGGTCTAGGAGTGACATGATGAATGGGAACCCAAGAGTCCCCAAACAAGCCTCAAAGTATCCACATTCACATCATCAGTTCAAAAGTGCATGATGAAGTAGTAAACACTCAGTTTTGAGGGACGGGAAAGTATGAATCACACTATAGGGATATCATAGGGATAGGGATTAGCATGATCCACATAACATATAGCGCATAAAAACTAAAGGGCGGTAATTATGACTCATGCTATGGAGATAGAAGGGGCTAAGGACTTTCAACATTTTCCATCTCATCATAAACATACCATTAGCAATAACATTACATAGATAGCCATAATCGTAATCTCCATAAGAAAATAACAAGATATAGCACAAATCCATACAAGAGTCTACATGTTGTCCAACAATACGTCTAAGTCATAGATTAAGGTGGGGGCCAAGACATGTCTGGGCTCGACCTCAAAGTAAATAAAACATAAATGGAAGCAACATAATAGGTAGATGGAAGGTGTCTTGTCCTTGGATGATAGGACTCACCACAACAACTTTCACAATGTGATCTAACCATCAGGAGGTGGATGAAGATAGTCTCTGATCCCTACATGGTTAGATCATGTAGGCAAAGAGTATATGTTAGTATGTTTGAATGTACTAACTATGTAGGCATTCAATGCATATGATCTCATTAAACCTGCTTTTAATGTTAGATGACAAGGGCACATACATAGAAAGAAGTATATAAGGAAGGGTAATTTATCAATGTGTCATGAAATCCATGATGCATGAAATGTCATAATACTTCAATATAGAGTGGAGTGAGACCATAACCGACAACCCAAACTAATGTGACCTATCACATGAAATTTGCCCGATGAAAGACTCTGATCGGGTGGGAAAAGATTACTAGCAAAAGGTAATCTACACCATACATTATGACCCGATCATTAGAGTGTGATGGACACCTTCCTTATGATCCAGTCATTTCAGAAGGACTTCATAATCATCTCATCAAAAGGCATAAACATATACCTACACTGGCACATAGTTATGGGATTTGGGTACTAGACCCTTGGAGATAGCCCCCTCCCAATAGGTCCTCTCGGTTCTAGGTCATCATCCCACAAAAATACATAACATATATATGCTTTCAAAAGATCCATAAGTCCTTTCAAATCACTTTAATGCATATTAAGGCTTAAAAGCAAAAACATTCTTCATAATTATGCACATTTGGGCTAAAAAGCCAAATCATACTTTATATCATATGTTCATACATAGGAATAACTCATTCCCGTATTAAAAGATGGTGTAAACACCCAAAGTTTGTCCAAGAGCCATATCATAGTTATTTTGTGATCACATTTTTGTCATAATCATATTTTCATCAAAATCATATTCCTGAACTACTTGGGTCTTAACCTACTTCATAATCTTTATAGAGTATGCAAGTGCCACAAATTCTGAGGGAATGGCATGGGAAATAGAGATTCGTACTCAAATCAATGATAGAACATGAAATTCAAGTAAATCCATAAGTAAATTCACATTTAAATCATACTTTAGATTACCCATGCTTGAATCAACCTTTAAAGGGGACATACATATCCAGACCATCATAGTATCAACAAAATTCTTCATATTAGGACTTAAATAACTTTTAAAACATCAATTAAATACATCTCATAACTCAATTGAATCGAATCAACATTAACTTAAAAGACTAATATTCAAAGTAAGCTCAAATTTCCTAAATCGAGTAAAAGAGTTTGGGGTCTTTATGGTTGAAAGGGACCATAAATCAATCCCGCATACCTTAGCAAATTAAGAAGAATGAAGAAGAAATTGATTGAAGAAGAAGACCATTCCTTAAGCTCCAAGCTAATTCTCCAATGACTCACTTGAGAGTAGTTCTTTAGATGAGAGAATTTGAATATTCTAAGTGTGAGGATCGAATATGAATAGGAATATAGGAGTATAGGTCTTTTTAGGGGTTTAGGATAGGTTAGAAAGTTACAAATGGCACTTAGGAATAACCAAAATTACAAGAAAGCCCTTAATAAAGTGAGCTTCAAAAAGTTTCCAGGGTCGGTCAAAAGCCTCATGGCTCGTGTGAAGTCACATGAACCGCATCACTGTCCGTGAGACCATACTCAGAAAAATTCTCACTGGCCAAGTTCCAAGACGGTGATTTCATATTTCGAAAATTTTAAGGCCAGCACTCTCACGGGATCGACACGAGCCGTGTGGTGCTACACGGCCCATATAGGAGTCTGTGTGTGAAGTGTCTTAGCCAAAATGTGGCTTGCAACCCGAAGACCCTCCCACGAGCCACCTCATGGTAAGTAATGTGTCAAACTAGCCGTGAAGGACTCAGTGAAGGGTGCCTTAGTCTTAAAATCCACCATTATCCCAATCACACTACACAAAAGGACAAAAGCCACCTCAAGACACCTTCACATGGCTCGTGGACTGCTGCACAACTCGTGGAAGTGGTTTTGTGGTGACACCTTGGTCAAAAGCTCCCCGGAACCAAATCTCTAGGCATTGTTAAGGATTTTCAAAGTCCAGGTCCTTACATCATCTCTCCCTTGGGAACATTGATCCTCGAAAATGCTAGAGCATGGCTTGAAAGGCTTGACTTGAACATGAAACATTCCAACACGAAGACACAATGCATAATTCATCAGTTGAAAATCATAAAAACATAAAACTCATGTTAAACTATCTATTAAAACATTTTCGTGCATATGTATACATATCATGTCATGAAACACAAGAGTGAAAGAATTAGAACCACTTAGAATAAGAAGAACCTAATGCCTTAGACTTGAGTAGATTAGAAAAAATAGGGGTGTAAGACCCCGCCTATAGGGAATATGAAAGGTGCAAGCAATTTTAAGCTTTCAAAATTTGAAATGACAGCTTCTATGAGAGGGTTTACGACTTATAAGCTTAAGAATGACGCGTATATGGGTTCGTAGAACCTTGGAAGACTTGGTGCAAAATTGGGATCTTTCAGGAGTTCAATATAAGACTTATCAGACGACTCATAAAATCTTCTACGAGTCTTAAATTGTGTCATAGAATGTGAATCAGAGAAGGGTCTATGAAAGTCTAAAAATCCATAAGACAAAACCCCTATCTACAGCCCGTAGAGTGTTCTACGACCCATAAATGGGGTCTCATAGACCTATCCGGGCAGATTTTAAATGGGTCAAAATTGACCTTTTCTATTTTCCTTAGTCCAAGCTATGTAATTTAAGGTCTCAAATGACCTCTTTCCAGCCTTATACACACTTCACACCCTCACTTCAATTGATTTCTCAAAAACCCTAAGCCTGAAAACTGTCTCAAGTCATTAATGTGTGGGAGGCAAGCTAGGATTTCGAGTCTTCCATCTCACCACCATAATCACACAAAGGTATGTGGGTTTGATTGAGGGAACCTTCCTTCCCATAAGTCCAACCACTCTTATCCTCCAACTACATGAAATTTATGGATCCTTATGGGTATTTTATGAACTTTTACATATGATGTTATTATTATGCATTGCATACATGACTCCTATTGGAATTCTTCAAATAATGATTTTATTATGCTTAAATTCCATTGAGGTTTAACATTGTGATGGATTCTATGATATTAGAGTTATTGATTCTATGATGCTATGGAAAGCTATGAAAGAACTTGCGAGTTTAAGTTGGACTTCATGATACCCAAAATGAGGATTTTATTATAATAATGGTGGTTTGATTTGAATAACTTTAAAATGAATTGATTTTTCCTCCTTTCTTGTCTCATACTCTTGAATTGCATGATTTTACACATATGTACATATACCCACCATGGTTGACTAAACTTGCATGACAAAGATCCTTATATGATGAAAGATTAATGCATGAATTGTGAGACAAGCATGTTCTGATAAATTATGGGCTCCCAAGCATGCATTGAACTCATGAAAAGTTTATATGATTTGTAAGAAAAATGTTGATCCCTTATAATATATTCTACCCTCTTGTGTGTAAATAAATTCTACATGAAGGGGTCAAGCAAAATAACTATTTTGCCCTCCTGTAAAAACTAAATCTCACTAGAAGGGGTCAAACATATTACAATCTCTACACTCATGTGTAATACAATGCAACCTAGGAAGGGTCAAGTGTTTGAAATGTTTTTACGCTCTAGTATAAGGTATATGCCAATGTGTAAGGGTAAAGTATATGAATGAGCTACTCTTACCATGTTATCATGTTTTTACAAGTCATTCAAGTTAAGATTAAATTTATGATTACTTCAAGTATTCTGTGGGACTAGCCTTAGCACCAAAAGAGGCTTAAGGTGGGGGCTTAACCCAAGGAGTCCTTATATAAAGTCTTGGTCTTTTAACTATGTGCCACCATAGGTTTATATTATTTCCCTAAATGGGCTTTGTTAGTAGATCCAACTAGGATATGTTACTCACTTTGTGGGTCAAGCTTGGTTTACCTTGGCAAGTAGACCGCTCTTTTATTCGGTATGTAGTAAACATCAGGATTCCAAGTAGTATCTCACTTGGTCTTATATGTCAATTAGGTTCTCCTCCCACATATGTATGATATATTATGCAAGTTTGACTGACTTCATTGCATGGTTTAAATTAAGCATCGATCATACATATCATATTGAACTTATATCTATTGATTATGATTATGAATTTTTTATTATTATGGCCTATGTCCTTTGTTGCATTGCACCCTGCATACTTAGTATATTCAAGTACTAATGCATACTTCTCTTGCCTACATGATCTAACGATGTAGGGATCACAGCTCCTATTCATCCTCTTCTTCCTCGTGGCTATCTGGATCCTTCGAAGACTTCTATTGGTGAGTCCTCCACTTAGGGGACAACATCCACTCTACTTTCATGCTTCTTCTAAGAAGTGTATATTTTTTATTTTTATCTTTGAGGGTGAGCCCGAGAGATGTCTTGGCCCTCGTTCTACTAGTACTAGAAGTGTTATTGGACTTGGATATTTATGTATTGAGTATGACTAATTCTACGTTTATGTAACTATGGAAGACTTCCCTTAGTTCCTTTTCCCTTCTATATTTTGTATGTTGATGACCAGATGGATGTCCCAAGTCCTTCAATGCTCTATAGCGTGAGTCATAGTTACATACCCCCTAGACTTATTTTTTATGTGATTAATGCTTATCCTCTTCCCTACAATATCCCCATAGCAAGAGTCCAAAGCCCTGTTCAATTTAGAAATTATGTGCTATATGTTTATTGCTGTTTTATGCATATGCAGAACCAAGGATGTGATATGCATGGTTAATAGGCTTGTTTGCGATCTCTTCGAGTTCCTATTGTCCATATGATATCGAGGCCCTAGGCATAGTCCGTTAAAATCTTGGTATCAGAGAACTAAGTTTGTTAATGGTCCTCGATAATCCAATACACTGCCTCAAGTAGTGTTTTGTTCATGGTTGTGAAACATACCAACTATGAATAGAAAGCTATGAGGCATTTTAAGAAATGGATCACTTCTTCATGATCTATGTCGTCCTTTAGATTTACATTAATTTTTCCTTTCCTAATGGGTGGTCTTTTGCTTCTTTAGATCATGCAGCCAAGGAGAATGGCATGAAGAGTTCTTACACCCAAGGAGGGTCTGTCCCATCCGGTTCCTCGAGCTCTTCAAGGAGAAGGGGTCACGCATGCTAATACCAAATTGTTATTGCCATATTGGCACAAGCTGTGACCAACCAATTGAACCAAGGAGCCTGATCTCCTCATACTTTCACCCCAGATTCAAGAGTGAGGGATTTTACAAGGATGAATCCTCCGGAGTTTTATGGCTCATAAATGGAAGATAAGGCGGAACTTGTGGCTTATCAACTCAAGGGTGTGGCACAAATTTGGTTTATCCAATGGAAGTTAGAGAAGGATTACGATGATCTCATTCCATTGGACGAATTTAAGGACATTTTCCTCAATTAATTCTTCCCCCTATCAAATTGAGTGAGGCAAAGATAATGGAGTTCATGAATCTCAATCAAGGCTCCATGAGAATGAGGGAGTATTCCCTTAAGTTTAACAAGCTCCCAAAATATGCTCCTCACTTAGTTGCCAACTCTACGGTAAGGATGAACAAGTTTGTATAGGGGGTATGCGACTTGGTGAATGAAGAATGCCGCAGCACTAGGCTTATGGGTGATATGGACTTGTCTCAGCTCATGAAGTATGCCAAGAAACTTGAAGGGGGGAATCTTAGTAAGAGAAGGAGGGGCGGAGTCCAATATGGCTCGGTATGTTGGTAGTTTTCATGGTTCTAAGGGTGGTCGTTTCCAACAAGGTGACAAGTTCCAAGGCCAAGGATCGTCCAATTCTCAAAACAAAAGATT
>JAOTQR010077491.1:0-12129 GCA_025774065.1 Solanum ossicruentum | reverse complement strand
AATTCAGTTAATTATTACTTTTTAATTTCAAAATTTTACTTATTTTTTATTTTTTTAAAAAGTCCTTGTGAATGGCCAAAGACAGACGCTCTTATTTTATGAGGTTATGGAAGATTGCTTAATTATTAGGAAGACAACAAATTCTCCTTTAGATGCTTCAACTATTATGTCATTAATTTTTTTTATATAAAAAGAAGTATGTTATATTTTTATTTTAATTTATTGATTTGTTATCTCACATTACATATCAATTATTTTTTAGTTAGAATTGATAGAACTATTTCTGCCAAATATTTGCATAATTTTATAGCATTAGGATAACAATATACTCAATGTAATCCGAAAAATGATGTATAATATTGTATTAATGATATGATTTTTAATATTTTTTCAAGTATGTATTCCATGATTGTTAGAGGTTTGGGGACACTCCTTGGAGTCCAACGGATTCAAATTGAGCAGGACCAAAACAGAATACTTGGAGTGCAAATTCACTGTTGCAAGGGATGAAGCAGGCATTAATGTGAGACTTGCCACTCAACCTATCCCCAAGAGGGAAAACTTTAAGCATCTGGGGTCCATCATCCAGAGTAGTGGTGATATCGACGATGATGTCACACATCGTATTGGGGCAACATAAACTAAATGGAGGCTGGCCTCTAGAGTATTGTGTGACAAGAATATACCACCTAAACTCAAACGCAAGTTTTTACAGAATGGTGGTTAGATAATTTTTGCTGTATGCGGTGGAGTATTGACCAATAAAAAAGACACATGTTCAGAAGATTCATGTTACAGAGATGAAGATGTTGAGATGGATGTGTGGTCACACCAGGAGCGATAAGATTAGGAATGAAACCATTTGGCAGAAGCTAGAGGTGGCCCCTGTGGCTGATAAGATGAGGAAAGCGAGACTGAGATAGTTTGGACATATGCAAAGAAGGAGTATCGATGCTCCTGTTAGGATGTGTGAGAGGTTGGTTTTGGGATTTATGCAGAGGAGTAGAGGTAGACTGAAGAAGTATTGGGGGAGGTGATCAGACAATATATGGCGATACTTGATCTCACCGAGGACATAAACCTAGATAGAAAGGAGTGGATGTCGCGAATTAGAGTAGTTGACTAATTGGTTGGTAGGGTTAGGTGGATGTCTGGCCTTGGGGTATAGCAGGGTAGCAGGAGTAGTTGTATTTTTTTATCAGGTGTTGTCATTATTTGTTGTTTATGTGTTAGTTTTATCGTAGTTTACATATTGTCATGTGCTTTTATTATTAGTCGTTATTTCTGTTCCCTTTCCTTTTGTCATATCTAGTTGTTTCTACTTATGGATTTTGAGACGAGGGTTCCAGGAAACAGACTCTCTACTTTTATGAGGTATTGATAAGGTCTGCATACATTCTACCCCCTCCTTCAGACCCCACATATGGAATCTCACTGGGTATGTTGTTGTTGTTGTATTCCATAATTGTTCTTACATAATGTGCACTTTAAATTTTTATAATTAATCAAATTAAAAGATTAATTATTTTTATACTATATATCAATTATATTTCAATCATTTAAACATATTTTAAAATATTTCAATAATGATGATTAAAAGATAAAACCCTTAAACATGGTAGACATCATCACATTATAAAAATCATATAGTTCACATGTAGCGATTTTAGTTAACAACAACTCAAGAGAGACACATTAATGTTGTAGTCTTGCACTACTATGTTACGCCAATTCGATATAACTATATCTGTTATTAATGTGACACCTAATTAAATAATTGATGTGGCTTGCAATTAACTAAAAGAAGTCAAATCAAACTTTTCTTTAAAAAAAATTAATTTAATTTGTATATATGTTTAAATTTTTAAATATTTTCTTAATCTTTTAATATATTATTTCAAGTTCGAACTTAGAATTTCATTTTGAACAGTCCAATAAATTTTATAGCCCATGAATATTAGTAACTCAAATAAAAATGAAGTCAAAATCAAAATTAAAATCAAATCAATATTAATGTTGAAAAAATTCAATTCAACACAAGGAATTAATAACAATAATATTGGATATATCATATACAGTATTTAGTTTTATATTAATTTTAATAGTAAATTACGTAACTTCATTTTTTATTTTATTTTAAATGGTAAGTCATGTAATTAATTAATACTCAAAAAAGTATTACCTAATTAATCCATTTTCTCTTAAATATATATTAAAACATTTTTGTATTTTATTCACTTCAAGAGTAAATTTGAATGAACCAAAAAATATATAAAAAATACTATTACTAGTTCCTTAAATACTCAATGTCTTGAATGGTCAATCATTGAACTGGATACACGTTTGAAAGCAACTCCAGATTTTGCATGGTTGAACTGGAATGCACATTTACAAACAGCTGAGAGCCCTTGGTAGGAGGTATTAAAAAATAATAATTTATATATTGTGTATTGTATTATTTAATATTATATTTGGTAGAAATTTTGAGTAAATATATAATTAATTGAGGTATTAACTAAAACATCTTACAAGGTATTAACTAATACATTTTATTTGGAGTTATTAGTAATACATAGGATTTAATATCATGGGATTAAATATATAAAGATAAAAAATATTCCTCAAATTTTTACGCTTTTTTTTTGTTTTCTTGATTTTATGTTTTATATTAGTAAATTTATTAAATAAATTATCTTATAAATTTTATTTATTTGCATTTTGCATAATATAAAAAATAATAAATTTACCATGTTAAATATTTAAATTTTATTTATTTGTGGGTTCCTATTTACATAATATACAAAAAATATTTTGCCATGTCAATTTTTTTTAATAATTAATTTAGTTGAGTGATTTTGTTGATATAAACACCTAATTGAGTGATTTTATTGATACAAAACAAGTTCTATGACTATGTTAGATAAATCCTCAAAGTTAACTGACTTTTTAAGATATAAACTATATATTATAACTACAACTTACAAATTTTTATATGTAAATATAGATAGTTTATTCATTTTTACAAATTTTTACCATCTTTTTTATTTTAAAAGTAGTTGGTCAATCTTATTAAATTGAAAATTGCATTTTACGAGTGATTAGTTTATTAAGATCACAATTATTAATCCCCGAATAATTTAAGTGGGAAAATATATAAAAAATATGGTGACAAAATTATTGTTCTTCTATCTAGTTAGAAGTCACAATAAAATAATCTATTTTGACCCATGAAATAGAAAATTTCATAATAATTCAAATATATTATTGGAAAGAAAACTTTTGTAGAGCTTATAACCAAACACAGCATTAGATGAGAAGCAATGAAACAAAATACTTTATAAAAAATAATCTCTGTGTTACTAATCCCTGCATTACAACTCCCTACCTTACTTGTCTCTGCGCTAATTTCATTTTTTTACCAGCCGATCCCTAAAGGTTTTCACTTGCCATGTGTTGTAGTGGTAAGACTCATTTGCAAATTTTTATCAGTTGGAATTACCGACTCTTTGCATCTTATATCTAAATGTCATAACCAATAATTTATTAATTGTAGTCTACTCAAAAAGAACTTGCAAAGCAGAAGAGTCTCAAAGACATCTGATGTTCATAGCTTTTGAGTCTCCTTTTAAAGATTGAGATGGTCAGATAATCCAAAGCTAACTAATGCTAAAGATATTACCATGTAAATATTACTTGTATTCTTACTCTTGGTGAAAAATGAAAATTACTTAAACAGTGATGT
Organism: Solanum ossicruentum; assembly: GCA_025774065.1. Classification (NCBI taxonomy): domain Eukaryota; kingdom Viridiplantae; phylum Streptophyta; class Magnoliopsida; order Solanales; family Solanaceae; genus Solanum; species Solanum ossicruentum. The sequence continues at coordinate 8,387 of JAOTQR010077491.1, read as the reverse complement.
TAAATACATATATTGTTCATTAACTTTTTATTGTTTACAGCATGATAAGCACCTATATCCTCTATTGAGGTTATATATGGATTCAATATGCATGTAGGGTTCTTATGATTGCATGATTTTTAGATTTTAGGAGTGTCGAATTATTTCAAGCACATATACCAAATCAAGCTTCAGGATTTTTCTTTTGTCATCAAAATTATTTATATATGTTCAAAGAATCCTAAAATTATATATTTAATTATTATCTTCTATAAGAGTTATAACTTGATTATTTTATTATATATTTTTAATCATCTTTTATAGCCGCGTGAAGCGCAGGCAAATACAGTAGTATCTAGTAAGAAAGTTCATCAGCGCAATTCTCAAAGCAATAAAAAGAGCAAAAACAAGTTTCCCCCATGCAATTTCCTCCGAGAAGTCTCCCTTTGATATTTCCAGGTGGCTTTCCTCCGAACATTTGCTTGCAATTGGCATCGCATTTAGCTGAGTCACAAGGTTGGGGAACATCAAAGGGAAGTAGACATAAACGAGCTCCTCTTATTGTTGTAACTACATTTGTTTTGTACACAAAAACAAATGAAAAGAATAACAAGTTTGTTAGTATAAACTTAAAAATAAATATTTAAGAGGCATCGAGTTGAGGGATGCAAGCGACCACATTGAGACCACATTTTGTTTTACTTATATATGAGAGCCACGTGCAGGCAGCAGGCCGACATGCTTATTTGAGCGGCTTGACGGTATATTCGTAGTAATTTATTTGTCTTATTTTTAGTGTTAAAAATATTGTTAATTATAATAGTTAAAGTTGTTCAAGCAGGCAACAAGTCGACATGGCTTCTTGAGTAGCGTGAGGGTATATCCATTATTTTTTATGGTTCTTCTGCTATAATTTGTTTGTCTTATATTTAGTGTTAAAAAATGTTAATTAATGACTTAAAATATTTCTAAAAAAAGATGTTACCTCACAATATTAATAATTTAAAACATTTAAAAATTATATCAAAATTTTAATTAATTCTTTAAATTCTATCTATATCACTTAAAGTAAAACAAAAAAATAATAAATATTGGTCCGGGTTAGCGCAGGCACCGATGTCTAGTTGGTAAAAGAAAAAGGACATTAGAGCTGTAATTCATTTTTTTCTATAATATTTTCATTTTTATAATAAAGAAATTCACCTAAGTACAAAGTTGAGTCGATCTTGTTCTTCCCTACATGTGAACACAAGTGAAAGATCATCCGTTTTTTTTGTGATTAAAGGTGATCCAACTTTTGTGTTTGGTAGATGTTGAATCTTTTGATACAAGTATCATTAAAAACATAAAACAAAAAACACTCTTTGTTATTTTCCCATAGTTATTTCAATCATCTATAAGTAAAACATTTCAAATTGTCACTAGCATAAAATAAAATAAAATAAAAATAAAATAAAGTTATTGTACATACGATGATGTTCTATTTTACAGAATTATAGGACAAGTTTTTGTATTTTTTTAAAAAATTAAAATCGCTTCCTAATTTTGTTTTTCGACTGTTTGAAATTTGAAATTGAAGTTCTATGTTTTATTTTTACAAATATCATAAATAAAAAATTGATTTCAAATCAAAATTTGATAGTGAGGTCCAAATTGGTGACACTACATATTTTGCACCAACATCCAATTTATCATTATACTTTTCAACAGTGATTTATTATATTTATGGTATATTAACCAACATTATAGATTCACATTTTATAAAGTGAAGAATAATGAAACTTACCAAGAACAATGAAGAGCGTAAGTACAAAGACAGCTACACTAGGGAAGCTCTTCATGATTCTTGAATAACTATCACGAAGTTCACTAATCCAACTTTAAATAAGCACAAAAGCTGATTTAAGGAGTTGTGGACTTTATAGGAACAAATGAGCACAAAAACTGGGGATAAAAAGGGCCAAAAAGGTAAATAATTAATGAATTTTAAAACTCTAATACTAATTGTATTCTGTCTAAATTAGTTATTATTTCCTTTCAGAATTATAATCAATAAACACCTTCGCCTCAAAATACTATTAAAATTGTATAAATTAATTTTCCACGATTCGACTTGTTAATCATGGAGTGAAAAGAAATTTGCATCAAAATTCGTGATGTGTGAAAACGTTACAAATGATATTAAGTTTTTTTGTTCGAAAAAAAATTGAAGGAATATTGAAAGTGCAAAAATCACATAAGAATTTGCATCAAAATCTTAAAATCCAATTATCAAATTAAGGAGTTATGAATAGGGAATTAAAAAGACAAGTAAAGAAAGATAACATAGAAATAAGGCTTTGGCTGAGAATTCAGCTTAGATGAACTGAGGAGGTTATTTTAAATTTTAGAAAATAAAGTTATCAATAAGAAAAAGAAAACACAAATTTAGAAAAAATTGAGAACCTAAAATAGTAGATTAACTTTATTTGATAGTGAAAAATATTTTATACACCGAAGATACAAAACGTAAACTCATAATTAATTTCCAAATTGCTGTAACATTGCCGGTAAAGATTTGGTTACAATTGTTGACTTGGTCTGACAAGGGTTAAAAATATTTTTAAAGTAACTGGAATTGATCCAAGTATATTTAGTAAGTAATTTGGCCTATAGTTATCCTAATCATTAATAACATTTTAAAATTCAAATATTATCAAAAAATATTTTTATTCAATTTTTTTTAAAAAAAATCATAGTTTAAGAACATCTTTCAACTCTTTTCTGCTTCAGTTAGCAAGTGTTGTTTTGTACGGTACACATAATACAATTAATTTGTTTATCAAACATAGAATATAAAATATATCAGACTATCAAAAATGACTTCAACAACGGTAAATCGTACATGAATATAAAATTAAGACAAGCAAATAAATTTATATATTTAGTGAATATTTAAACTATAAGTTAACCCTATTAAGCCGATCCTATCAAGAAGAGGAACAAGAAAAAAAAAATTAAATATAGTAAGTAAAATATATTTTTTAAATAGTATTTTTAAGGTTGGGTTATGTCACAATCCGAAATCCGAATGTGATGGTACTCACCTATCTCATCAAGGCGAGTCAACCTACCTAAACAGTCCAATATAATACTCCCTTCGTCCCATTTTATGTAACACCCTTCGACTTGGCATGGTATTTAAGAAAAAAGGAAGACTTTTAAAACTTGTGGTTTAAAATCATTCTTAGGTATTTGTGTGGTTGAGAATCATTTTATTAAGGGTAAAAAGAAAATTTTAAAGATAAATTATTTCCAACTAAAGTAAGGTAACATTCTTTTTGAGACAAACCAAAAAGGAAAGGGTGCCACATAAAATGGGGCAGAGGGAGTAATAAAAGCGAAAGATAAAACAGTCTAAGATAGTAGATAAGCAAAAGGAAATGGAAATAAAAATCATCTCAAAACTGATGTCACATGTACAAAGCTCTAAATAATAACACTCATATGAAAAGATACAAGTCTCAATGTCTAATCCTCGAATACTATACAACATAAAGAAGAATCTTCGAGGATCCGCCAAAGACATGAGCAACCAGACACGAGCAGCCACCTCTCAAGAAAATCCAGAAGCTCGATCCTGATACTGAGAAATCTATCAAGAGGGATCAAACTCACAACCTATAAAAATATAGCAAGGGGTGACCTTCAAAGAACACGATACTCATCAAATGGAAAGCAAACCTAAAGTAAAACAATCAAGAATGCAAGTACTCCTGTCCATCCAACCACATATTGGCGAACTACACACCTGCAATCGCAAAAGTCCCACAAAACATCAATATATATGCATACAAACATAAGAGAATAACATCTCAGAATATTCAATCGGAACCTAAAGTCAACTAGCACAATTGTCTGTCAAATGTCCGATCTTCACGATGTACAAGGCTTAAATCACCAACATATATCATAAACTTTCAATAGTTTAATATAAAAAATGTACAAAGTTCAAAGTATTCAACCCATCAGACATGGTGCATATAACGATTTGAAGTAAGGATGATATGAAATGAACTGAATGATATGACATGTAAACAATGTGATACGATGCAATGTCAAGTATCATGATGCATGTCGGTCCTACAATACATATCCACTGATCATATCATATGGAGCCTATGTGGACCTCGCATAGATCATGTAACCGTGAAAATTGCTAGCAGAAACCTAAGCCAATGCTTACATGACTAGCAAAAACTCTGGCCGTATCTTCTGCCAAAATATTATCTCCGTATGTCGACAGAAACCTCGACTAATCATTGATCGGTAGAAACCTCAGCCACCAATCTATATGTTACCTTGCTTATCTCTCAGCCATAGCCATCACAAGTTCAATGCACTAGTAACAAACGAACACAATACTTATAATCTCGATATCATCACAATCTCAATAACAACACTGTCTCAATATCATCAAAAGAATACAATCGCAACATCATCGTCATCTCAATATTGGTGAAGCATCAATATTAGTACAAAATCTCAATATTAGTACTGTTTCAATTACAATAACAGATAATACACATGCTTACAAGCATTCAGAATACCACAATTATTTGACAAGTCAAGGATTCACAATATTTATAATTATCCAACTCGAAATCCTATGATCAAGGCCTATAATAGTATAGTTCTAACCCATTTCATTTCGCAAATCACCCAAATAAATTCACATAGGATAATACAAAGTTTAATCATACTTAACAAAAGGTTAGAAGTCCACTTACCTTAATTAGGGTCTCAATCAACTCAAATCCACGTCTTTTCCCCTTCTACAATACTCCAATTCACCACAATCTTATCAAATATAATATCACCATCACATTACAAAACTAATAACACTAAAATCAAGCAATTAAAGTGAAAAAGGAAAAATGATCTAGAAATCTCATACCAAAAAAAGTTCTTGAAATCTAAAAATTCTTATGTGAAAATGTTCTCCAAGTAATAGGAATCTAATGGTGAAAACCATTTCGAAAAAGGACTTGAAATGAGCTTCAATTCATCACTTTTCTATCAAGAATCTATATCTAAGAAAACTCCAAATTTCCTAATTCAAAACTAAATTTTGATGTTAAATCATGAACTAATCAATAGAATTCGACGATATAAGTTAAGAATACGTTACCCAAAAGTCTTGTCTTGAAAATCCTTGAAAAATCTTCCCAAAATTGAGTTTAGAATGTTAAAAATGGTAGAAAATGATGAAACCCAATATTTTAATTAAAAAGACTATTTAAAATCACATAATACTCCGTGAATGTTGAGGTTAAGCATGTCTAATACTCCGCAACAGTGGGGCCTTCATTCACGAACACAAAGGTCATAACATGACACTCCGCAAACGGGGATGAAGAATCGCGAACGCGAAGTAGGGGACTTCAGACACTAGGTATCAGTAAGTTAACAACACATATATCATAGAATAAACCCTCAAAGTTTGTTCAGAATCTCGATACACAGAAATCAGTCATGTACCCCTACCAGAATCGACATTTCAGACTCAATAAAACTGTAAAAATTCAAGTTTGAGGCCTCCTTGGCCTGAAACCTGATAGAACTCAAAGACACTACTTAAACTCAAAATACTCAAACTGCTCTTCAAAACTCTAAAATTACAATAAGACCATTTCTATGCGTTAGTTTCACCATCCGAAGCCACTGAAACTGTCGAAATTCCAATTAGAGCTTTCAAACTCTAAATATTGAACAAAGTCAAACTATGATTTGAATTCCACTAAAAATGCAACTTTGGATCGTCTGTTTTAAATTCAAATTCAATTCTATCAGTTCACCTAGATCAAATTTTGCATTGTGGAGCTAATGGAATCGACAAAATTGCATTTTGACACCCTACACTCAAAATGACCTCAAAACTCAAAATTTCAAACTTTCAGCCTTTAAAAACTATTTCTTTAACAAAACTCTAACTTTTTACAAGATTTTTGAAATCTGAATTTTAGACTCAACCAGAAATGACTCAAGTCAAGTTTTGGAAAGGGCAAAATGATAATTTTATCAAAAATACCTAAAATGACCTTTGAGGTGATTACATGATCCACTACTAAAAACTATGTTCGTCCTCGAAAATTAGATAAGGAACAAACCTGAAGGCTCAAAAAGCTGATAGTGTTGGGCACACATATCCATCTCTAATTCTCATGTAGCCTCACTCTCATGCTTGTGGCACCGCTGGATCTTCACTGAAGCTATTTCCTTAGTCCTTAACTTCCTCACCTACCTGTCCAAAATGGCCACCAACTGTTCCTCATATGTCAAATTCAGGCTCAACTCAACTGAATCTATAAAAATCACATGAGGTTCATTCGGAATATAATGCCACAGAATAGAGACATAAAACACAGGATGGACTGAAGATATGTTGGTTGGCAAGGCAAGTTTATAAGCTACCTCTTCCACTCTATCTAGAATCTAAAAGGACCAATAAACCTCGGGTTGAGCTTGCTCTTCTTCCAAAACCTCATAACACCCTTCAAGGGTGAAATCTTAAACTACACCCTGTCACCAACCATGAACACCAAAGATCGAACCCTTCAGTCAGCATAGCTTTTTTGGTGACTTTGGGATGTCACCAACCTAGTCTGAATCCACCACACTCGCTCTAGATCCTCTCTAAACATATTTATATCCATGCTCCTATAGCCATTGAGTCAAACCATCTAATAGGCGATCTAAACCTCTAACTATGCAAAAGCTCAAAGGTAGCAATCTAAATGTTGGAATAGTAACTATTGTTGTAAGAAAACTCCGAAAGGCTAAGTGTTGATCCCATTTGGCACCAAAAATCAATGACACATGCTCGTAACACATCCTCCAACACTTGAATGGTCCTCACAGAGTACCCATCAATCTAAGAGTGAAAAGTTGTACTTATATCCAAATAGGTACCCAAGCCATGTTATAAGTCTCTTTAAAAATAGGATGTAAACAATGAACAACGGTCCGACACAATAAAAATAGGAACTCCATGAAGCTTCACACTCTAGCTAATGTATAGTTGGGCTAACCCCTCGATGTGTACTTTACCTTGACCAAAATGAAGTGGGAAGACTTAGTCAATCAATCCTCCACCAGCCATATAGAATCAAAGTCACTAACTGTAGAAGGCAAACCTACCACGAAATCCATGGTACTACATTTCCATTTTTATTCGTGAATGGGCATCCTCTGCATCTCACCACCCAATCTCAATGCTCTCATTTAATCTGCTAGCATGTCAAACACCAAGCCATAAACACTGATATATCCTTCTTTATGCCAAACCACCAATAGTATTAGATCAACTCATGATACATCTTCGTTGCTCCTAAATGAATTGAATGTCTATGTAATGAGCCTCCTCAAGCATCAATCTGATCGAATCACCCACCTTGGGCATACAAATGTGACTTTCAATCCTCATAACACCATCCAAATCAATTATTGCTTCCCTTGATTCATCTCTAGTCACCTTTTCTTGAATGATATACAACATCTCATCTTCAAACTGCCTCTCACGAATTTGATATATGAAAGATGAGGGGGCCTGTATGAAAGCAAGCACTCCACCCTATTTAAAAGTTGTAATCTTACCAACCCATTGGCCAATCTCCGGACATCTCTATCCAAAGACTGCTCCTCCACCCAGATAGCAGCAAGATTCCCCATACTGGAAGCCTTCCTACTCAATACATCAACCACTACATTGGCTTTTTAAGGATGACTGAGAATAGTCAAATCATAGTCTTTCAGGAGCTCAATCTATCTCTTTGCCTCAAACTTAGATTTCGTTGGCTGAAAATATATTGTAAGCTGCCATGGTCAGTAAACACCTCAGAATGGACTCAATATAGATAGTGATGACATAATTTCAACACAAAAACTATGGTAGCCAACTCCAAATCATGAGTGGGATAATATTTCTCATGGGACTTCAATTGCCTCATAGCACAGGCAATTACCTTCCCTTTCTACATCAACACTTCACCTAACCCCAATCTTGAAGGATCACAATAAACCATGAAATCAATACCTTCCTCCGACAAGGTCAAGATAAGAGTAGTAGTCAACAATAACTTGAGCTTTTGGAAGCTCTCTTTACACTCATTAGACCAATGAAATAAAATATTCTTCTAAGTGAGCCTAGTTATTGGAGGTGAAATAGTAGAGAAACCCTACATAAAATGACGATAATAACTAGCTAAACTCATAAAGATGTGAATCTCTATAGTGATGTAGGCCTAGTCCAACCCCGAATGGCCTCAATCATTACTGGATTAACTGGGATGCACTCTTTGGACACCACATGCCCCAAGAATGCCACAGAACTCAACCAGAACTCGCACTTGGAGAATTTAGCATAGAGC
>JAOTQR010077490.1:0-12129 GCA_025774065.1 Solanum ossicruentum | reverse complement strand
ATTAACGAAAATAATGGGTGGTCCGCGGTCCAAATTTTTCAGAACCGGTATATAGCGGGTGGTTCTTGGGTTTGATATAAAAACCGCCCACCCGGACCATGCTCACCCCTTGGACTGCATTTCTCAAATCCTGTACGGTAGCATCAATAAGTGGCTCGGGAGGAATTTCACTACTCTCAGGTTCATCATGAACTGGAGGAGTCGGAGATGTTTATGACAAAGACTCCTTTCGAACCTCATCTCGTTGTCTCACCTAGCTGGGTATACCAACCACCATTTTTATTCCCTTCCCTTTACCTTTATTCTGCCTTGTTTCTGGCATACTTACTGTATAAAACAATTTAGAATTAGACATAGTGCACCTATTACACCTGACTTTATAGCACTATCTAAAGAATGGAAAGAAAGTACCAACTCCTAAATGCCACGTAGCCTCCTTCTTATAAATGTGGTGCATAACACATCGATAAATAAGATTCTACATAGACAAGGCTTTGTAGACTCCCTAGGATGACCCGCTCTGATACCATTTATGTCATGCCCCAAAGTCCTGTTAGGGCGGACTGACACCCGTTGCCGATAAGGAGCGGGAGAACCAACCTGTAACTATGCGCTTTCTATACATACTATAAGGGGTTTCTATGTTTGACATGCCTTTAACAAAATAAATAGTGATAACAAGCCAAAAGGAAATGCATATGAGTAGGCCGTTGGGGCCACGGTATTTAAAGTGTGAAACAAGACCACATTTTAATTTACATAGTCTACAAAGCCTCTAGACTGTTGCTATAAAGAAATGTCTGGTTTGAATACCAAAATAGTGGTCCATCAATTGGCAGTCAAGCACGACGCTCGTCTTGTCAAGCAGGCTTAAAGGCATTTCAGGCCATACTTGGTTCCATTGATCGAGTAAGAAGTTAGCAAACTCATCGAGGTGGGCTTCATCGAGAAGTTAAATACCCTAAGTGGATTTCAAGAACTGTCCCCGTGAGGAAGAAGAATGGAAAATTCTAGTTAGTGTTGACTTTAGAGATCTCAACAATGCATGCCCCAAAGATGACTTACTTGAGTGCTCTCCTAGAAGTTGATGAAGAAATAACTTTATGAACATACTCAAAGAATATAAGGATGTCTTCGCTTGGAGCTATAAAGAAATGCCTGGTTTGAATCCCAAAATAGTTGTCCTTCAATTGGTAGTCAAGCACGACGCTCGTCCTATCAAGCAGGCTTAAGAGGCATTTCAGGCCAAACTTGGTTCTATTGATCGAGAAAGAAGTTAGCAAACTCATCGAGGCGGGCTTTATCGAGAAGTTAAATACCCCAAGTGGATTTCAAGCACTGTCCCCGTGAGGAAGAAGAATGGCAAATTCGAGTTTGTGTTGACTTCAGAGATCTCAACAATGCATGCCCTAAAGATGAATTACCTCTGCCTATTGCAGAGATATCAAGCGGTTATGAGGCAGTTTGATTCATGGATGGTTCATGTGGCTATAACCAAATTCGCATGTCACCAAAAGGATAAAGAACTCACGACATTTCATACACCTAAAGGCCTTTATTGTTACAAGGTGATGCCCTTCTATTTGAAGAATGCTAGTTCCACATATCAAAGTGTCATGCAATATATATTTGATGATTTACTCCATAAAAATATCGAGTGTTATGTTGATGACTTGGTGGTGAAGTCGAAGAGAAGGAACAACCATTTAAAAGACTTGAGAATGGTGTTTGAGTTGCTTTGAAGATATCAACTGAGGATGAATCTATTAAAGTGTGTCTTTCGGGTTGCTTCTGGAAAATTCTTAGCTTCATTGTGCGGCATCGAGAAATTGAGATTGATCAAGCCAAAGTTCATGCAATTTTGACAATGCCCGAATCCCAAAACATTCATGAGTTGAAAAGTCTTCAAGGGAAATTAGCCTACTTGAGGAGGTTCATATCAAATCTAGCTAAAAGATGTCAACTATTCAGTTATCTCATGTGGGATCAAACATGTAGCAAAACCTTTGAAAGTATAAAAATGTATCTGGCGAAACCTCCGGTCTTATCAGCCCCTATACCTGGAAAGCCACTTATAATTTACATTGCGGCACAAGAAAGGTTTGTGGGAGCCTTACTAGCTCAAGAAAATAATGAAGGCAAAGAAAATGCCCTTTATTACTTGAGTAGAATGATGACACCAAATGAGCTTAATTATTCACCAATCGAGAAGTTGTGTTTGGCGCTGGTCTTTTCGATTCAAAAGATGAAGCAATACTTTCAAGCTCATACTATCTGCCTTGTTTTTAGAGTAAATCCCATCAAATTTGTTATATCAAAACCAATCCTTAGTGACCGACTAGCAATGTGGTACCTTCAGTTCCAACAATTTGAGATTGTATACATCCCTCAAAAGGTTGTGAAAGGACAAACATTAGCAGACTTCTTGGCAGATCATCCTATACCAGATAATTGGGAATTAACTGATAAACTTCCTGACGAAGATGCAATGACCATCGAAATCCAGCCTCCTTGGAAAATGTACTTTGATGGGGTCGCGCATCATGGTGGAGCTTGTGCAGGTGTAGTGTTTGTCACTTCACAAGGAGAAGTCCTACATTCTCCTTCACATTGAAACAACATTGATCAAAGAATGTTGTAGAATATCATGCACTAATACTTGGGCTCGAAATGGCTATTGACATGAAGCAATTGCAGTTGCAAGATTTTGGTAATTCTCAACTGGAGATTCGACAACTCCTGGGAAGCTATGAGGTAAAGAAGCCTGAACTATGTCCATATCACTGTTATGCTCAAAAGTTGATAAGATAACTTGGAGATGTAACCCTCCAACATGTACCAAGAAAGGAAAATAAAACAGCCAATGCCTTAGCTGCTCTAGCCTCAACTCTGATTCTTCCTGATCAAACGTAAGTTACTATCTTCCAAAACTGGGTAGTACCATCGTTGGATGTAGACAAACATATGGAGAATAAGCTTGAGCATATTGTCGCAGTTTCTGAAGCCAATAAAGAGGACTGGTGACAAGCCATCATTGACTATTTATGTTACGGGATACTTCCAGAAGATGTTAAGAGAAGGACTGACATTCGTTATCGGGCACCTCATTTTCTCTACTACAAGGACACATTGTATAGGAGATCATTTAAGGGAGTGCTCTTGCGGTGCTTGGGGGAGAAAGAAGCGACTCAAGCTTTGCAAGAGGCACATTCAAGAGTATGTGGATCACATCAGTCTAGTCCAAAGCTCCATTTTCATATAAAATAAATGGGGTATTGTTGGCTAACCATGGTAAAAGATTGATTGGACTATGCTCGAAGGTGAAAAGCTTGTAAATTCCAAAACTTCATACGTCAACCGCTTGAAGTTTTACACCCGACTATTGTATCTTGGGCGTTTTATTCTTGGGGATTGGATGTTGTTGGACCACTGCCTAAATCCTCTGGTGGACACTTGTACATCTTAGCCGCAACAGACTACTTTTCAAAATGGGCTAAAGCTGTAGCTCTTAAAGAAGTCAAGAAGGAGAACATTGCAAACTTCATTCACATAAACCTTGTTTACTGGTTTGGCATTCCACAATACATAATCACGGATAATGGCCAGCTATTTGATAACAAGTTCATGAATAAGATATGTGATCTCTTTGGCTTCAAGTAGCGAAAATCTTCTATGTACCATGCTACCGCCAATGGCCTGGCTGGAGCATTCAATAAGACTCTGTACAATCTTCTAAAGAAAGTGGTCTTTAAGTCCAAACGAGACTGGCACGAAAGAATGGAAGAAGCCTTGTGGGCATATAGGATGATTTATCGCACACCAACTCAAGCAACCCCATATTTGCTTGCTTTTGAAGTTGAAATGGTCCTACAACTTGAGCGTCAGATACCGTCTTTGAGATTGGCTATCTAAGAAAGGCTCACTGAGGAAGAAAAAACTCGACTACGTCTTGCCGAGTTAGAAGCACTTGATGAAAAGAGGTTAGAAACCCAACATAATCTTGAATGTATCAAGATTGTTTGTCTCGTGCCTTCAACAAAAAGGTTCGTTCAAGATGTTTTCAAGTTGGAGACCAAGTTCTCGCAGTAAGAAGGCACATCATCACTTCACATAAGTCCGGGGGCCAATTCGCCTCGAAGTGGGATGGACCATATATAGTACAAGAAGTTTACTCAAATGGCGCTTACAAGCTTGTCGATGCATATGGCATGAGGATCGTTTCTATAAATGTAAAACTCCTTAAGAAGCACTGCTCTTGAGGAAAATTATAGTCCTTAGAATTTGAGTATAAAACCACATAATACTCTTGGGCCCGCAAGAGTATAAATTGTGTACGGCAGCCTAAAAGAAATGCTCCCCCCAGAACTATGTTGTGGCTTGATCCTATTCATTAAGGTACATAGGGGCTTGGAATTATATTCTAAGTTTAGTTGCATGAGTGTTAAAAGACTATATGTCTCTTACTTGATTCCTCATGGGGCCAAAGCCCTATGGAATGTGAATTCCTTCTATGGCATAGTTGAGGTCTTCAAATCCAATCAAGTTTGTAGGTTGAAATTTTCATATTCGTTAAGTCTCTAGGCTAAAGTCCCCAAGGTCTACAAGTTGGTTCCCAAATTAAGCGAGTATTCAAGTGACGGTCCTCAAGTTCTCAAGTTTTGTGTTGATATTCTTTAAATTTATTCATTTCGTAAGTTAAAGTATTAAGTTGCATAAAATTCATGAAGGCGAATGCACAAACTTGAAAAGAGGAAGGATTCCTTTTTACTATTTTCATTCTTACTAGCGTTCCACACGTGAATTAAGTTTGATTATTAACGCTTGCAACAAAAGAAAACATGTGAAGAATTCAAGTTAGAACTACAAATGCAAGATATGGGACAAAAAAATAGAGAAATTCTATAGCTATAAAATTGTCTGACATATCAACCTAAATCTTGAGAGAATAAAGAAAAGAAGAAAAAAAATATAATAAAGGGAGCTTAATCTAAGCATAATTTGTAGTCGATCAATCTTGACGACTAGCCTCTAAGCCCTCTCTCCTACTCTCCAAGCGAGTCGAATCGACGGTTGTCAAGAAGTCCATGTTTTCACAAGAAGACACTTTGTTCTCAGCAACTAAGATCTTGGCTTGAACTTCCTCAATCTCCTTCTTGGCAGCACCTATAGCGACCTCAAGTTCCTCTCGCTCCGCCTGTAGAGTTGCTAACTTCTTCTTGACCTTGTCTAGTGACTTCTATTTAGAAGAAACATGTTTAGTCTTCTCTCCCTCCTCTATTCTAAGTGACTCAAGACCCTCCTTAGCCTTAGAAAGCAACTCTAGCTTCTTATCCTCATGCATCCTATCTACAAAAGTGGAGCATTCTTGATCATAGGTGGTAGCAAGCTCGAAGAGAGAGTCCACCAAGTACTTCAAGGATGAAAGATCTATGAGACGCGTCTCACTCATCTCTTGGAGAATCTCATAAATATCTTCTTTGTACGATGAACTTGAGTCTAAAGAAGTTCTAGAAAGTTTGCTAAAAATCTATTCCCAAAGGCTCAAGATATACTTCTTTTTGTAAGTCAAAACAATATTTTTTCCTTCAAAAATAGACTTAGCCCCATTTGGCTTTGAAAAAAGTGGAAGAGTGTTAATCAAATTGAGGGTCAACCTTTTTAAAGTTTGACCATGAGAAGTGATTGCAATTCTCTGTTCTTACTCAATAGCTAGTTGACTCTGCCTTATGTTTCGATGCCGCGATGGACTCCTTACTAATTCGCTGCTGCTCTTGTAGTAATTCCTTTGGATGCTCAACAACATTTATCTACACAAAAGGGGAGGGAAAGAAAAGTAGCAAATTAGTTAACCATAAGTTTTTCTTAAAATTCATTAAAAAAGGGTTGGGGGTGGGGATTTGTGATCAAAAGGAAAACCTCTTCATTCTGAATGACTAGTGATTTTGGAGGACCATCAATGCCTTGTTCCTCCACAATATCCAAGTCAACAACTTCGGGCGCGATTAGTTCATGTCTTTTCCTCTTCCAACATTGGTCCCTATTGCTGCTTTTGCTAGTCTCTTGAGAGGCTTTCTTTGTAGATGGAAGAATTAAGGGGCATCTCTTTGCAGTAGTAGTAGCATGGGCTACTTCTTTCTTAGATTCCTTAAAGGACTTGAGCCTCTTGCTTTGAGGTTGTAGGGCATCAACTTTAAAGAGCTCCTCCCCGACGCCTTGACCTTTGTCCCCTAAAAGAGTGGTGAAGTTTGGCCAAGCCTTTTCTAACAAAGTTTCCAGATTATCCTCAAGAAACTTCCTATGAGATTTTTCCCACCAAGATAGGTATCAAGTGGAGTAAAGTCTCATCGCAGAAGCAACTGCGAGAGGAAATATCGCTCTTGACATGGTAGTATGTGAGATGCATATTCTCCAATACCTAAGCCCCTCCTCAAGAGATTCAACATGAATATCATGTTCTAGATATCCAAGAGTATCTTGATGGAACCCAAATTGATGACTAAATCGGTGGGGACTATATGGCTCAATAAGGAAGGAGTCATCCTTCCTTAAGGTAAGATATTTAAAGCGAAAGCTCATAAAATAAGATGAACCCAACTTTGAAGCTTTATTATCATCAACATAACAAGTTGGTGAGGCCTAGTAAGCATGGTCGCAGTCCATACAAGGCTCACTTCGATGGACGTGCTTTCGTGCCTCATCTTTGTCAAAAATATTTGCAGCACCCTTGCTATAATATATCGTCATCCACAGGAGAGAAGGTCCACTAGTAAGAGGATAATGTGTCTTATGATAATGAGCAAGCCAACATAAACATAAAGGATGGGGAAAGAAACCTTAATATGATAGAATTATGAAGAATTTGAAATCTTGTTTAAGCCATGATAGAGGCTCTTTAAGATCGGGACTACGAGGCTAACCCTTCGACTACTCGCCATCAAGCTTTCCATCTTAAATGTTTCAGGCCAAATATGATTTTCCCCTTTAAAGGGAAATACAAAGACGTATAACCAATATGACAAGAAGGCTGCCAAATAAGTCCCATATTTTTGGTGTTCTGCTCCAAGCATAGAAAATGTCATCTCTTGAGAGCTTAACCATGTGCTCACTTCCGTTGATATGTCATCTGTTGAGTTATGCGTAGATGATAAGTGTCGAACCTTCTTCTTTTTTCTCAGGGGATCTAGCTCATACTTGATGTCTTGTTTACACCAAAATTGTATCCAGTCACTAAAAGAGATCCCCGAGCTATCACCCTTCTTCTCACTAAGATAATGGAAGGCAACAAATACACACTCAAAAGTTTGAGGAAGAAATCTGTCCTTTTTCGCAGCATGACCTGTAAGCTCTTTGGCATTAGGTATCACTTCCTCATAAGGACACCCACTAATCTGTAGGCCGCCAAGAATATACAAGTCCAAAAGAGATATGGATGTTTCTCTAAGAGATGTAAGCAGTGTGTTTGTTTGGGGACACCAAGCCTCACAAAAGGCCTGCACGATATTGGAGATCTGATCATAAGTAAAAAGAAAAGCAATGGCAGTATTGCGGAGGTTAGCATCATTCAAGCTCTGCCCATTTTTGCTAAGAGCATCTTCTTTCCATTTCCAATGGCCAGGGATGCAATGATATTCACCCTCAAACAATATTTCATCTCCCCAACGTAACCCTTCTTGGATCATGCGATGCCCTAAATTTGGAAGAGTGTTCTCAGGATAGGTGCCTTGAAGATTCGGGTCTCATGATACCATACCTTGGAAGCTTTGTTGGATTTGTGGTCACGTTCAAAGGTCCAATCTGTCTTATAAAGTAAGTTTCTCAATTGTGGCCACGCATCTACATAGCGACCAACTAGAGGATCCCAGACTAAAAGCTCAGTCTCTACCTTGTTATCTTGCGACCCAATTATAAGGTATCTAAGTCCAGAAGATGAGCAAGTGTAGTCCTTAAAGGAGACCATTGTTCAGGCTGCATAAATGGAAAAGTGTTATCCTTCATCGATGATAGCACACAAAAAAGGGGGAACAAGAATCAAAATAAAAGAATATGACTAGTTGGGGTCCCTTATGTTTAAACATTTAGAACAACAAAAAGCCTCGTATTGTTGGTTCCTTATGTTTAAACAATTGGAATAGCAAGAAGTCTTGTATTGTTGGTCCCCTATGTTTAAACATTTAAAACAACGGAAAGTCTTGTATTGTTGGTTCCTTATGTTTAAACATATAGAACAACGGAAAACCTCATTTTGTTGGTCCCCATGTTTAAACATTTAAAACAGCGGAAAGCCTCATTTTGTTGGTTCCCTATGTTTAAACACTTAGAACAATGTAAAGTCTCATTTTGTTGGTCCCCTATGTTTAAATATTTAGAACAGCGTAAAGCCTCGTTTTGTTGGTCCCTTATGTTTAAACATTTAGGACAGTGTAAAGCATCAAAGTGGTGATCTCAAGGCATGAACACGGATTTATCCCTCCAAACCTCAAGACCAAGTTCTTGTAATACGAAAAATCTTGAATTATGGCCCTACAACAAGAAAAGAGGGACAATAAAAGAACATATAAAAAAAAGAAGAAGAATTGCCTATGTATGAAGGTGATTTGCTGGATGACGAGATGGAGATAATGCAACTTCCCAAACTGATTTGTGCTATAGAATGATGAGGTTGCATCTATTTATAGAGGCTGCAACAATTAATGTCCATCAAGGATTGAGAGTCCACAAATTGATTCCTAATAAAATTCAAAGAAATATTATCATCTTATGTTAGGATTCCCCTAATCCTACTTCTGTTATAATTAAAATAAGGTGATAATATCACTTTCCACCACTAATGGGAGTCACAATGTGTTTGAGGTGGAAGTGAATAAATAGCACAGGGTGTTTTACTTCTACTGGGACGAAGAAAAGGTTGACGTGGCAGAAGGGAGGATGGTAGCTGACAAAGATGTCATTTGTGCACCACCTTCATGTGACAACTTGCAAAAGTTTACATATATAAATATAATATTTGTTGCAAGGTTCAAAGAGAGAATAAATGTTGTCACAATATTTATGTAAAATAAATAAATAAATAATGTTCCAATCAAGTATCAAATTAACAATTCAAATCTGGTCTTAAAAAAAATACATACATTTCGACAAGATTTGAAGTAGGGGGCATTTGTAATCATATAAAATTTATTATAATATAATTTTAGAAATGATTCAAAATATATTAAATTCAACAATATATAAGTCCAAAATGAATATTGTAGATTATTATAATTGAGTTTATTAATTAAATCTAATAAAATATGGATTTAATTAAAAGTCCAAATTCATTTATTTGGGCTACAAAGGATGACCCACTTCATTGGGCCACATATCCCTTCATCCAAGAGGACCACTTGATACCACGTGTCAAATGATGTGGCACGCCAAGTCAAACAAAGAAGCCAATAGGATCATGCCATGTGTCAAGATGACAAGCCCATTTCATTAAAGTCCAATATGTCATGTCACCTAAATCTGATTGGTCGGGAGAAAGTCTGATTCTATCATGACTCCTCTATTCTACAACTATATATAGGGATCCTCATAATTTAGAATTCACAATAATCTAACAAAAAGCTAGAGAGAGCTCCTGGATCAAACGCCACAATTTCTCTACAAATTCAAGAACTCAAGACCAAGATCAAGAATAAGAAACAAGACCAAAATCAAGATTCAAGATCAAAATCAAAATTCAAGATCAAGAAACAAGATCAAAATTCAAGATCGAATTCAAGAACAGACTTCATATTCAAGATCAAACTCAAGGGCCCTTGAATTTACACTTGAAAAAGCGAATTTGAGGATTCATAGAGATTATAGCACTCACATTATTGAAATCAAATACTATAAATTATTGCGATATTTTCGTTCTTGATTATTATTTTCTCTACGCGAATTTTACTGTCTACAATAGTATTTAAACATGATAACTAATTTTATAATTTTTTATTTTTATATTTATTCTTTATTTTTCTTAAAGAATAAAATAATTTTTTATATACATACGTAGTTTCTCTATAATTTTTTTAAAAAAAATAACCAAGGAATATGTGTTGGTTTTCTTTTTTAACTAAGTAATTAAAAACGTCAGATATTTCTATTTTTTTCACATCCTAACTCAAATACTAGTTCACTTTTTTTGTACCCACGAAGCTTTGTGATGTAAATATACAAAGCTTGAAAGTAAAAAAAAGTAAAACATATCATGTTATTTAAATTAATTAATTATTTAAAAAGGAAAATAGGCACACTTTCCTTGGTTATTTTTTTTTTAAAAAAGAAAAAATATTATTTTTTAAAAAAAGTTGTCTTTTAATTCTTTAAGAATTTTTTTTGAAAATTAATAAACAAACGTCGATATTTAAATTATAAAAAGTAGAATTAAAGAATAAATCTAAAAATACAAAATATAAAATTAGCAATTGTGTTTAAATGTTATATAAAAAATAAAGTTGAAAGATTAAAATAGAACAAAGGCAAGATAAAGTGTCAAAATAAAAACGAAAAACGGCCTAAAATGCCCTGAAAGTATTAGAAATGGTACAAAAGTGTCCTCCATCCACCTTTTGGGCCTAAATACCCTTCTCATCCACTTTTAGGGCCTAAAATATCCTCCTACTTAATAGATTTGTTATTAAAAAAATTTAAATAATTCTTTTATTCACATGGCAACCATCTATTGATTGAAATTTAATTATTTTAAATTATTTATAAATAATATTTGACCCACCAAAATTACCCCTAACCCACTCCAAATTACCCTAACCCGCCCCATATGTAACGGTAGCCCCTAACCCACAACTTAAATCAAAAGATCCAGAAGAGTGACTAGTGTACATTCCCCCCCCCCCCAAAATCCTCTAGCAAAATTATCCAAAAACTTCTAAAAACTTCATCTTCTTTGTTTGTTTCCCATCATGAATAGTACTTCGTCTTCATCTTTCGCCATTTAGGTTTTTTCATTCACAAAATTGTGTTTTTCATCATCTTCCTCAATTAGCCCTACACCCATCCTAATTCAATTTTTTTCTTATTCAAAATGTCAGTATCTTCTTCCATTTCTTCTCTTGAAGAATTTTCGTCCCGTATATATAAGTGTGGATTGGTGGCTAAATATTTTACACTACAACTCTTGAGAATGATGGATGTCGATTCTACAAATGTCGTCGTCTTAGGTCAAACTCTTGTGATTATTGGAATTGTATTGATGAGAATGTATCAATGATGATTCACAATCAAAAAGTTGAATTGGATTCAATTCGAAAAGAAAAGAAACCAATTGAAAAAGATTGTGGAGGAAATGAGTGGAGTTGAAGATTCTAATTTGAAGAAAGTTTCTGTATTGAAGGAGAAAATGTCAAATTTGGAGTTCATGGATGGTATTGAGAGTTCAAATTTTGATGAAAGTTTCTGATTTGGATGGTAAAATTTTGAATTTAGAGTTGAAAGTGTGCCAATTGATATGTTTGCTTGCAGGTTCTTGGGCTATTAATATTATTATTGATCTGTAGCTGCCAAGATGATGTAATGGGGTATTACTGTTTATGTTAAGTTAGTATTATTAGATTATGTTAGTTTTGTAACTTTTTGTTATCGGCAATTGGCTAGGCATCTTAGGCGTGAAAGGTCTTAATGTAGACCATGTTTCTAAAAGTAATGTGTAGTAGCCAGTTGGTTCAGTGATTTTTTACTTTAAATGTAATGAAAATTTTGAAATGAAAATTAGAAGTTCCTCTAATTCTCTTGTTTTTGTGTACTCTTGTATTGCATAATTTCTGCTTTAAATCTGTCGAAAATAGAGGATTGTCCCTTGTAATGCTTTTGTTGCTGAAGGAATTAAGAGGATGTTTTGGCGTGTGGTATTACACTTCACTCAATTAATCTATCATGAGCTTGTCTTTCTGCATTTTGGTTTGTATAAGGTTTAATGTCCGTATTTTTCCTATGGCTTGTAAAAGGTTTGGCTACTGTTGAGAAAATATTATAAATATGTATGAAACTTTTATCATAAGTAGAAGGTTATGAAGGTCGTGGATAAAGTAGTGGATTCATAGGTGGTTGAAACTTGTCTTATTTCGAGCTTATTCATATATTTGTCTG